>OU611754.1:12626291-12903791 GCA_914767535.2 Dunaliella primolecta | reverse complement strand
TGTGGTTGTCTCAGCAAATAGGTTCTGTCTTCCATGAGCACGCTGAAGCAAGCAAGCTTGGCTCTCCATGAGCATAATGCCAACTGAAGAGGTGCCTGGTGTGCAGCACCAAAAGCCCAAGGTACGCAGCTTAAGTGGTTGTCTCAGCAAAAAGGTGCTATCCTCCAGCACAACGAAGTAAGCAAGCTTGGTACTCCAACCTGCCAACTGTAGAGGTGCCTGGTTTGCAGCACTGACAGCTTAGGTATGCATCGGATGTGGTTGTCCAAGCAAGCAGGCGTGATGGGGTTCGAAACTGGAGAGGTCATAAGGGAAAAGTGGGAGGTGTTGAGTATGGGTGCATGCATCTGGGCAGAACGCAGAGCGTTGCAAGAGAGACAGGGGTTAGGGGTGATTAATGTGTTGGGTGTGCAAGGTGTATTGGATTGTGTCTAGCTGTTTGGAAAATGCAGTGCACTGCGCTGTGTGCTTGAAGTACACAGTACACGGAGCGGAGCCTGTCCAAGCTCATTGTGTGCTGCAAAGATTTTTTTGACCTCGTCTTTCTTGGGGGCACTAACCATGCTTACAATGCAGCTTGGCTTGATCATTAACAACAGAGTCCGTCAATCAGACAATGTGTTGCGTGCGATTGGATGCTGCCAGGTTTGTTCGTAGAAGTCATTGTTGTGTGTCACAACTTGTTTGTCCTTTTCATACTTGCCAGGTACTTACTGAGCTTTTGATGTGCGGCCAGCCGTGTCAGTGCATGTCTCTATGCAAGCATCCTCCTGAGGATTTAGGTTACCTTACTATTACGTGATCATCCCGCACCCCAAAAAAATATGTTTGTTTTCACAATCCTGCACCAATCCCACACCCCTCTCAATAATTATTATTGGCATTGCCGCACATTCCCGCAGGGGCAAACAGCCTCCTCCTGCCCACAAGCTTCCACAAAGTTTACCTGCATGCATGTGAAGTAGGGAGAGCATGCATGGAAAGCAAGGGTAGCATGCTGAACCTGCCGAGCACTAACGCGCTGCTTGCTAAAAGGAATTGTTTAGCGTTCCTCTTCTCTATCTTCTTGGCCTTATGCTTCCTTTGCTTGTTGGTCTTGAGAGGCATGCCAGTCACGGAGTGCAGGTGCTGCCCCCTCTTGAAGGGCCCATGCTTGCGCTTGCGCCTCTGCTCCTTTTTTTTGGCTTGGCTGCTCCTGCGCGCAATGCATGCTTCTCCTGGAAATTCTTTGTCTCTGCTTCGGGCTTCTCCTTCCGCAGCTTCTGTGTGGGTGGGGGGGGCTTGAAGAACCTGTGCAAGCTGTCGTTGCCCCGGCCTTCCTCGCTCATCCCTTTTTTTCAAAAAACATTTTTTCACCCCTTTTTCAAAAAACAATTATTTTCTCCTTTCCTGCGCTTTCCTGCAGCCCCTGAAATAATTCTTTTTAAGTCGTCCCGCAGTCATCTTGTCCCCCTGAAAAACATTATCTTTGCGGGATGATCCAAAAATGTTACGGTATGGCCTTTTGAGCTTTCAGGTCCACAGAACTGCCCATTCTTATAGATCCAGGAGTCTAATTCACAGGATGGGCAGGGTAGCTGGACAAGTGCTTCAGCTCTCTGCTCAGCACAGCCTTCTCAAGCCTAAAAGGCATGTAAGGGTCCACAAGGAGGCTTAGCCCACGAGTTTGGCTGATCAGGCGCTGGTGGTACATTTTTACGCAGGCTTCTGAAGCCCAAGCACAGATCCTTACCGCAACTCAGGCATTTGTTTCAGTCTCTGAGCACCTTTCATGTATGCATCTTGAGTGATTTTTGTTCAAGCGCAAGCACAAAGTGAAATTCAGCAGACTTGCAATCTTGCACACACACATACACACACACACCACACACACACACACACACACACACACACACACACACACACACACACACACAGGGCTCCCCCAATGTGCCCAAGCTGCCCGCCATAGATGCCCATACCGCCAGCCCACAGCAGCTGCAGCAGCAGCGCAAGGCTGGGGGCCTTGCTGGCTTGGTAGCTGCCAAGTCCAGAGCCACCTCTGTGGCAGGAGGCCTTAAGAAGGGTAGCAGTGCCTCACCACGCACCACCAGCGCGCACATTCACGCTGCGCATGGAGAGTCGCTGGAGCAAGAGGCCACAGAGGAGAGCTTGTGGCCAGGGGAGGAGCATGACGAAGGTGTGTGTATGTGCGTAGGTGTGTGTGTGTGCGTATGTGCGTGTGCGTGTATGTGTGTGTGTGTACGTGCGCATGTGTGTGCGCGCGCACGTGCCAATAGCCTTAAATGGCTAGGATCAATACAGGTTTGATCGAGTGCACTGAATGCTTTTGCTATTGTGCCTTTGACTGGGAGGAAGATTAAATATGAGGCTTTTTGTAACGTTACCATAAGCAGGCCAACCTTGTGCAACTGATGTAAGCAGCCGTTATGTAGTGGCTCAAAGCATGCTGCAAAGGTTGTTCTCCGTCATGACAGCATCTATGCTTCTTCCCTGCAACAAACTGTTCTCTGCCACCTCAGCATCCATGCTGTTGCCCAGTGACAAGTTCAGTTTCAGCACAGCATCATGCTTCTGCCCTGCAGGAGATTGTTCTCTGTCGAAACAGCATCTATGCCCCTGCCCTGTGACGTGTTGTTGACTTTCATTACAGCATCTATGCTTCTGCCCTGCAATATCTGTGCTGACAGCCACCACAATCTGAGGGATCACTGATTGCGTTGAAGAAAGCAAGGATGGAAAGCTGTGTGCTGGTGACAGAATGTCAGCTGTGTGCTTTGTACAGTGCAAGGCATGGACCTACTACAGGTCTCAATGCCACACGCACTGCACATGCTCATTCCGTGCAGAGAGTTGACAAGACCTGTTTGGTTGCACCCTCAAGCTGAGATGGTGTGTTTGTACCGCAGAGCACGTGCATGTACCACACAGAACAAAGTTTGACACATGTTGCTGTCCTGACGCCTCTGCTGCAGAAGGCAGCGAGGACCTGGAGCGTGAGCACTCAGGAGAGGTGCCAGAAACTGAGCATTTGGGCCCGGTGCCTCTGGAGGATGCGAACTATGATCCTGACCTCATTCCGGGCATTGAGACTGGCGAGGATGTGATTGAGTTTTACGGCAAGAACGGGCAGGACAGGTGTGTGTGTGTGTGTGTGTCGACTCAAGTGCGTCTTAGATGTAAGAAGCAAAGTTATCCTGTTGGCTTACCCTTAACGCCTTTAATACCATCCATGTCCTGCTTCCCAATGGCTTTGTGCCATCAGCCCTTTGTGCTATCAGACCTTTATTTCATCAGACCTTTGTGTCATCAGACCTGTGTGCCATCAAACCTGCACTTGCTAGATTTCTCGCACTCCCATGGAAAGCCGCGTTCCTTACAACTTTGCTTTTGCAACGCAGCGCGGTCAAGTTCTTCTACTGTAACCGCGCCAAGGAGAGCACGCGCTTCCGACCCTATGACTTGGTGGTGGTGCCTCGGCAGCGGGTGCGCTTTTTTGCTTGTACTCCAAGGGCTATGAGCTATGACATAGTGGTGCCTTGGCAGTGGGTGTGCTGGGGTTCCTGCAAAGGCTAGCTCTTCACTGCAGATCTGCAGCACACCATCTGCAGCGCCCATGCTGGCTTGCTTCTGCCTGAAAGTGTCATTCAGTCATGAAGTCCCTTTAAATTGGTGCTGCAAGCCAATAAGCTACATCAGGCATGCTTTCTTTAGGTCTTCAGGACCTATTGAAAATCACTTTTTTCCACATCCTTCCTTGTGCAGGTGGATTCAGAGTACTTCACTATGAGTGCCACGGGGGTCATGCGCATCAAGCGTGGCGTGCAGGTAATTGCGTGACCATGATTTGGTAGTGGTTCCTAAGTAATCCACTATGAGTCCCACAGGGGTCGTGCGCATCAAGCGTGGCGTGCAGGTAATTGCGTGACCATGATTTGGTAGTGGTTCCTAAGTAATCCACTATGAGTCCCACAGGGGTCGTGCGCATCAAGCGTGGCGTGCAGGTAATTGTGTGACCATGATTTGCTAGTGGTTCCTAAGTAATCCACTATGAGTCCCACAGGGGTCGTGCGCATCAAGCATGGCGTGCAGGTCTGTCCTTGACATTATTTGGATACAGAGAAATTGCACCCTGAGTGCCACAGGGATCGTTTGCATCAAGCATGGCATGCAGGCATGTGCACAAACTTATATGTAGGTGGAGGTAGTGCATTTCACCATGAGTGATACATTGGTCAAGCATGGCACGCAACTAGCACATGACTGCAAATGAATTGATACCCTGTTTCGTGTCTGTGAAACCGGATGCCGATGCTTGCATGGACAAAGGATTTGCTTTTATGGGGCCTTATGACCGTTAGTGCTTGTCAGCCAACCCCCCTTCTCCTTAACGATCAGCGCATGGGTTAGGTTGCTGCTTTGAGTGGCTCTGCTGCTAGGGCACGTACTGGAAGGGAAGTGTTTGCTCTTTTTGGCTCAACTGCTTGGGGTCTCTCCTCTTTATCTTGCTACTTCCCAAACTGTTTGGCCTGCTGCGCTGTTTGAAAAGAGTACGAAAACAATTAAGAGCCTCAAACTGTGAAACTGTGTCCACAATGCTTTTCCTTCCATGCCGCCACACTTCAGCATGCTCAATCTGAAATTCTCAACAGACCATTTCCATGCTGGGCATAGGCCTTTTTATTCTGTTAGTTCCCCAGCATAGACCTTGTTTTTACCGTGTATCTTGGTTCCTTTGCTTCTGACACCCCAACCCTCCGCCATGTGAGGGTCGATAGACACCATTTACATATGCTAAGTATTCACACTTCTCCTGCAAATAAGCTGACATATGCGGCATGTATCAATGGCTTTGGCTAACCCTATTTATGTGATATTGCCCTGGGAAGCACCTGATGCTCATTATCTGTTCTGCTTGTGCTCCCTATGTAGGCTGAGTTCACGACTTTGGCAGAGTGGGTCAGGGAGAAGACCCTGTTTGACCTGATCTCAACCATAGGCTTTTTCAAGAACTACCTCCCTGAGAGGTCCTTCCGCCGGTGGCATAAGGTAAGTAGCAATGCCCGGCAGCAGCCAACATAGGCTTTTTCAACAACTACCTCCCTAAAAGGTCCTTCTTGGCTCTCGATGTACTTGTTCCTTCTTGTGGCTACCTCTAAAGCCACCCTCAATGACGATGAACATCCTTATGGCCTGGCGCTCAGCCATCCTACAGGCTCCAAACAAATGATACCCCTCCTGTAGAGTTTGTGCCGAGATTTACCAAGCATGAAGCATTGACGGCTGTCAAGCTTTAATGAGCTCATGGGTCGAACTTCTTCTTCCGGAACGCATGACGTTCGAATAGGGTACCTTAAACAACTAAAGCAGCATTCAGTAAATCCTGGTGCTCTGCCATCCTCATTGCTTGCACCCGTTCTACTTTCAACGAGACATGCCTCACTGCTTTTCCATCCTCATTGTTTGCACCCTTTCTACTTTCAACGAGACATGCCTCACTGCTCTTCCATCCTCATTGCTTGCATGCACAGGGTGTACGCCAGAAGCACTTCCGAAACGTGCGCCGAAAGGTTGAGGACAACCTCTTCCTTGTCAAGCCCACCTTCTCATCCCACCTGCGCGAGATCTGGGCATCAGCCAATGACCTGAGGAACGTCAGCTTCACCAGTTACAATCCCAGCCACCTATACACCCTGCAGGAATGGGCTGATCTGCAGGTGAGCTTTGTCACTGCTTTTAAAGCAGCTTCATGTCGCCAGTGACTGGGTGCCACCACCACCCTGCAAATGTTGGAAGGAAGGAGTCGTTGCGGCTTGCCATCAGAGCTCCCTGTGGACTTTTACCAAAGTTGAACATTGGACATCGAAAATAAACAATATGAAATCATGAGCCCTGTATATTAGATTGCCTGTCTGATGCTGCTCCCTGGTGTATGTTTGCTCCTTTCTGCCTTGATTGCTGTATTTGTTAAAAGATGCTGCACTTATGACAAGGCTGCAAAATCACAAGTAAACTGTTGTGTTAAAAGTAAAATTCACAAAATGTTGTTTCCAAGCGACTCCTTCCCTCATTAATTTGTATGCAACAGGATGCTAATACCCCCAAATGCCTTTGAATGCCTCTGAATTGATGCTTGTGTGTAGCCTCTGAATGCCTCTGAATGCCTCAATATTGATGAAAGGCATGTAGCAGGTAGTATACACATTTCTGAATGTCAATTGCTGGTTGGTCAGACACGTGTGCATACAGACATGCTTGCACTTTCACACATGCAAGCATTCAGCTCTGTTAAAAAGGGCGGACTTTGTGCATATATGTGCATATAACAACATGGAGAGACACATGCTTGAGCCCCTGCATAGATTAAGTAGTACTTGTGTGTATGTGCATATGGAACAAGCCAGCCTTACTTCTGCTGTATGCCTTGCACACAGACAAGCACGCGTGAGCAGAAAGCTCGCCCAATGCTGGAGTCAATCGTGGAGAAGATCCAGCATGTGCTGGAGCATGTGTGCCGAGACGTGCAAAAGCAAGCACAGCTGTACCAAGAGAGTGTGCGGGACCAGGTATGTTTGGTGCTCGGACTGTTTGGATTCTGGAGAAATTGTGCCGAGACGTGCAAAAGCAAGCGCAGCTGTACCAAGAGAGGGTGCGGGACCAGGTATGTTTGGTTGCTCGAGCTTTTTGGCTGCTCCGGCTTTTTGGTTGCTGGGAACATGTGTTGCAATGGAGTGTGGTTGGTGTAATTTTGAACAGCATAAAGGTGCTCTTGCCAAGAGTCTTGGCTCCTTAGGTTGTGGTTTCATATTGTGTGTTTGGCTTCATATGGCAGAATGATGGTGCCTTTGCATGCAGCCCCAAGAGGAACTTGTGCTCTTGTATGGGATGGTGCTCTTGCAGCCCCAAGTAGAGCTGTACTTGTGATGGTGTGCAGAATTAAGTGAATCCTGCTCATGCCAGAATGAAACAGTTAAACTTAACCTGTGAAGTCAAGGTGGCCTGCAGTATGCTGGACCTGGAAAATAGGCAAGCATCTCGAAAGACTACACAAGCAGATGCTGGCATCAGTGACGCATGTCTGAATGCCATGTTTTGCATGGGACTCTCCATGACCGTGTCAATGTCAATGAGCTAGAGTGTGTGCCTGTGCCACATGGATGAGTCCTTACAGTCTTTTGCTTTGTGGGCGCATCTGTTGTGCCTCAAATCCTGGCACAGGCTGGTAAGCCAAAGTGTGTGCCTTTTTAACTGGGGCATGCCAGACATGGGCCGTGCCAATTCTTGGTTTTATGGTTGCATCATGTGTGCCTGACCTCCTCGCGCAGGCTAATGAGCTGAAGTGTGTGCTCTTGTCAAGTGAGGTGTGATAGAAAGTTTGTTAGTTTTATGGACGCAGCATGTGTGCCTGACCTCCTCGCGCAGGCTAATGAGCTGAAGTGTGTGCTCTTGTCAAGTGAGGTGTGATAGAAAGTTTGTTAGTTTTATGGACGCAGCATGTGTGCCTGACCTCCTCGCGCAGGCTAATGAGCTGAAGTGTGTGCTCTTGTCAAATGAGGTGTGATAGAAAGTTTGTTAGATTTATGGACGCAGCATGTGTGCCTGAACTCTTCACCCAGGCTGAGCTGGACGACACAAATGGCATTGAGCTGGTGCAAGGACGCGCTGCTGGCCGGGGGCGCTCCATGATCGCTGTCAAGCGCGAAAAGTTGGAGCGCGCCCAGAACTTTGCGCGCGTCATGAAAGAGCTGACCATGCTGGGGCGGTTCATCCGGCTTGCGGACTATCTGTTTGTGGAGGGTGGGTGCTAGATTGTTTGTGTGTGTGTGTTGCGTGTATGTGTGTAGGAGAAGACTACTTCTTAAATTTTCATCACCTTGATGTGGGCATATCTGCTGGGGGTAAGCCCGTGTACTTGCATGTTGTAAACACATGTCTGCATTAAATTTCTGTTAGGAAGAATTCTTGCATCGCAATTGCATTGTTTCAGAGCAGCTCTCAAAGCTGCTCTTCTTACTTTCATGCTGCTTATTACTGCTCCTTTGCACTCTGTTACACAGCTACAGTCACCTCCTCTTTAATTGCCTCCTCTGCGCTATGCCACTGAGTCGTAGGCATGATCGAGTGCGTCACTGACAGCGCGAACCAGACTCTGGCCATGCTGGTTCCACACAAAGGCGCTGGCGACAAGCAGTCCAAGGGCGTCTTCCTCACCACTATTTCTTTTGCGGCAAATGGTGAGAGGTTTTGCAGCTGGCAGAGACATTTTGCATTTTTGGGAGCATGCTCATACCAGCCACCCCATTGACTTGGCCTTCACTTTCAGCAGGCTGAGCATGATCTGCCCATTTTGCAAGCCCTTGTCCCCCGTGGATGCTCTCACAAGAAAAAGCGGATGCTCTCTCTCTCTCTCTCTCTCTCACTCTCTCCCATTGACATGTACACACTTACACACGCAGGCATCCAATTCACGCCCGATTGCGAGTCTGTGCTTGAGGAGCTGAATGTGGCCCTGGAAGGCATTATCAGCGTGGCGCAGCAAGCACCCCGGATTGTCTTCATGCGTGCATTTGCGCCCTACTTTGATGGCAAGCCCTCGGGTCTCAACCCACCCTCTATCATTCGCGCCACCCAGATGTTCCAGGTAGGCAAAGGTCATATGCATGCCTGTAGTTGTGCCTGTTCCTGTACCTTTTTATGCAAGTGTGTTGAACATGTGGTGAGTTTTTTGGCAGCAGGCAGCGGCTGCCAAGAAGAACAGGCTACAGGTTGTTGAGGAGTCAGTTGGTCCAAGCCTCTTCATTGCTGCCTCGTTCCATCCTGCTTCATTTTGCAAAAGCACATGCAAAAGTAAAACAGTATTACACGTTTGCTCTTGCTAGCTCACACCATTCTGCACTAAACCGACTTCTGTTTTTGCCATCAGGATGTGAGGAGCCACGTAAATACCAACATTACAGAGGCATACAAGGATGCACAAGAGTACGTCAAGGTAGGAGCGGCCTTGATGCAAGCCACCCCACAAATCACTGAGTTCTTTGCTTGCATAAGAACTCAGGTTCTTCGCTGTGTAATACATCAATCCTCACGCATCTCACAATGCAACCGGAATAGAACTGTCAATGTTTTTATTGAGAGGCACTTATGGCCTAAATTTGTTGAGTGAATAGCTTTTAGGAGTGGATGAGCTGATGTCTTTGATGCTGGCTAATACTTACTTGCCCGCTATTTCTCCTTAGATCTCTCCCTACCGGGTTTTCATTCCTTCCAGAAGCATTTCCCTATGTCACCTGATGGATGTTCAGTTACGAACATATTACCCTTGCACGTGCAATGCAAAACACAGATTTTTGAGGACTACCGGAAGATCTACAACTTTGGCAGGACTTGGAGCTTTGAGGAATACACATCCAAGGTGTGTGAGGTTGACATACTGCAACACTTGTGCATTTAGTGAAGCGCGTGATTGCTACCTGCGCAGTTTTTTCTTTATCAATTGTTCTAGAATGGCATGCTTCCTGCTGTCAAGCCCATCCAGCAGGTTCACATGTCCATAGGGCTAAGCAGTTCTTTCTATCAACTAGTCGAGACTTAGTGTGGCAAATATGCAAAATTGTAGGCACTGATCGTATTGACACAAAAAAAATTGACTGTATCAGTGCATGCGTTCAGCGACTGCCGTGCTGTTGTTTGTATGCAGCCCAAGACCCTGCGAGAGATCCGCCGTGACATGTACAAGCAGCGTGAGTGGCGCAACGAGCTGGACCGCATGAAGATTTCGCATGTGGTAAGTCAAGGTTGCTTCAGGGTTAGCCCCCCTGACCCGTCTTGTCCTAGCCCATGCTTTGTCCATGGCTTACTTCTTTCTTTGACCACTGCTGCTTTGAATGGAGCTTTCTGACATGACTTGTCTTTGCCCTGCTTGTTCATAGCCACCCGCTTGTTTCTCCAATGGATATCCTCGACTTTTTGGCATATTACACTTGCCCTCTTGCTATTTTGTCCTCGCCCTTTTTTCAAATGCTTCTGTTACTGCTCCAGGTTTGCAGCCTCTTCATCGACTCCAAGACTCCAAGCGCAATGATCTGCTGCCCACCACCACAAACGCACTGGACATGATCACCTGCTTTAAATGTTCCTGTACGTGCTTGCTGCTCTAGGTTGGCTGCCTGTTCATCGACTCCAAGACTCCAAGCGCAGTGACCTGCTGCCCACCGCCACAGGCACCCTAGACACCATCACCTGTTTTAAATGTTCCTGTACGTGCTTGCTGCTCTAGGTTGGCTGCCTGTTCATCGACTCCAAGACACTGCGCAATGATCTGCTGCCCACCACCACAAACACACTGGACATGATCAAGGCACTGCTCATGGATATGAGCAGGGACACTTGCTTGGAGGTGAGCAACCTGGGGTGGCGGTAAAATGGGGACAGTCATGTCATGTGGAACACCATGTGTTACATTAGGAGCCAGGACACTTGCTTGGAGGTGAGCAACCTGGGGTGGCGGTAAAATGGGGACAGTCATATCATGTGGAACACCATGTGTTACATTAGGAGCCAGGACACTTGCTTGGAGGTGAGCAACCTGGGGTGGCGGTAAAATGGGGACAGTCATATCATGTGGAACACCATGTGTTACATTAGGAGCCAGGACACTTGCTTGGAGGTGAGCAACCTGGGGTGGCGGTAAAATGGGGACAGTCATATCATGTGGAACACCATGTGTTACATTAGGAGCCAGGACACTTGCTTGGGGGTGAGCAACCTGGGCTGAGGTAAGATTGTGTTGGTGGTAAATTATGGGGCGCTGGTGAATTACTGGACATTGTGTTGTGTCACATCATGAGCAGGGACAATTGTTTGAAGGAGAGCAACCTCAGGTGGCAGCAAACCATGCCGTGCTCATGGTGTCCATGTGGCTCGACTTATCGTGAGCTTGGAGAGGGGTAAACAGTTTGCATGGGCACCTTTTGTCGTGGAAGCCAGCAATGTGATGTCACACATATACACACATGCAGGTGCTAGAGGACATCCAAAGGCGTGTGTCTATGCTCAAGCAGCGCCCCGTTGTCCTCGATGAGTTCATGGCCTACCAGGTACGCCTTACGCCCTCTTTAAGGTATCATCTTTACACAGTATTCCCCTGGTGCACTATATACTCTCTTCAAGCTGCCCTTTATGCTGTCTCTCTTCAAGGTATCATCTCTTCAAGGTGTCTGCAAGGTGCGCCATATGCTCTCTTCAAGGTGCACCTTGTTCTTTCTTTTCAAGGTTTAGACGCTGGCACAGGTGGACTCAGGCACCGAGAGGACCCTCATTTGGTGAAGGTCTCTGCAAAGTTTGGACGCTTACCTATTGAGGCAATTGCAGGAGTACAACAAGGCAGCAAAAGCTGGCTAACGCTAGACTAGTTGAAAAATACAGAGCAGCTGACTGTGTGCATCTATATACGCTAGGCTAATTGAAAAGAAGAGTGGCTGACCATGTACATCTACAGACGCTAGACTAGTTGAGGAACAGAGCGCTGACCGTTTACAATCATAGACGGTAGTATGGTTGAGCCATGTTCTAACGCATGCTTACTTTCAGGGCAAACATGGGCCTGCCATGGCATTCATCATGGCATGTCCAGCTGTTTGATTCGGAACTGAAATCTGTTGGAACTGGGCTGCCATACTTAGAAAGGGTCCAGTATAGGGGGTGGGCCAAGGCATGGGTGGGCCCATGCCTAGCTATTTGGACTGGGACTGCCAATGCACAATGGCTTTGAAAGGGTGGAGCCTTGGGCACCCATGCTCAGCTGTTTGAGCCGAGACTCCTGACGTGCAGTAGCTTTTTGGGGGGGGGCAGAGCACGTGTAAGATTGGCGCCCGTCAGCTGCATATCATGTTGACTATGCTCACAAGGACACGTCTCACAGGGACAGCATCTTCATGGAACCACTGCAACAGAGAAAGGGGAGGTAGCTTGTGCCGGGTTGGCAAAGCAAGCGCAGTGACCGATATTACGCCACATGGTCACAGCAGAGCACTGCGCTGCAAATGAGGGCAGACAGCGAGCTCATGGGTTTGTTTTGGGCATACGCATGGCAAAAAAAATGGAACACGAGCCTGTGTGCATTGCGGGAGGAAGGGAAAACAAGAACCAAATTCCAACAGTTCCTGCACCAGAAATTTCCAAGCGTGGGAGCAGTAAAGGACAAGTACAGTCAGGATGTGCCTTTGTTCTTCCAGTTTTGGTTAATCCTATGAGTCTGTGCGCGCATGTCATGCATCAGGAGCAGATAAAAGTTGACAAGAAGAAGGTGATGGCTTCGGCCTCTGGTGTGGATGATACGTCTGACATTCCAGTTACTTACATCCCTAAGATTCCGTTTGCAGGTCATGCACCAGGAGCAGGTGGATGATAAGAAGGTGCTGGCTTCGGCCTCTGGTGTTGTTGATATGTCTGGCATAAAACCAGTTTCCCACACCCCTCTGGATTCGTTTGCAGGTCATGCACCAGGAGCAGGTGGATGACAAGAAGAAGGTGCTGGCTTCGGCCTCTGGTGTTGATGATATGTATGACATGTTGGCGGCGTACGAACACAAGGTGGGCAGGCTTCTGACTCCCTTACAGTGTGTAGTGTGTAAATTGACATGTATGACATGCTGGCTACGTTTGTGCACAATGCGGATTGACTACCTGATTACCCCTTCTATATTTGTTGACGAGGATCCCAGAAACACAGCATTTTTGTGCGAAAAGGTTGCATGCGTGGAATGCTGCCCAACGTAGGTTAAGAGGCAAAAGGTGTGAGTTGGGCTGGAGTTGTCCAACTTGTCCGATGCAGCAGGGACACCCAGTCTGCTGCCACATCCTCAAGCTGTTGCTGTCAAGTCCTCAAATGTTGCCCTGTTGATTGTTGTTGTGCAGGTCAAGGCCGAGGAGTCAATCAAGCACGATGAATGCCGAGATGCAGCTCTCAATTTTGTGCAAGAGCTCACTAATGGCAAGGTGCGGGCCCCACTGTTGTACCAGAATGACCCTTTGGTTTTGCTTGCCCAGGAGCAAAGGCTCAATTATGAGGCTCCAAGATGCTCATTTGGCATCCCTGGGCAAGCCATTATTGTATCTGATGTACTGGGGAAGTGAAGTGTCACAATCCAAGGTTCAAGCAAGAGCACATGGTTACTTACCGGGACTACCCGCATGCTGGTTTAATAACCAATGCACTTACACTCACAGGCTCAAGCGATCCATTGAGGTCCCTAGAAGCGCAAACATTTGGTCACAATTTATTCATGAAATGGAAATGTCACTTGATATGTGCTGCATTGTCTTGATGCACCCCCTTCTGCATTCCAGGAATTCATCGCTGACAACAAGAACTCCCAGATGGAAGCTTTGCAGAGCAACATTGCCTCCATCACCCAGGAGCTCCAGGAGATCACTTCATCTCTCTACCAAGGTGCCAACTCAGTGTTGGGGTGCTGGGGTGCTTTTGGGATTAGGAAAAAATGGAAAGCCAGGTCCTGTTACCAAAAAGAACTGTAGAAGAGTGTAGAAGGAGGAGCCTTTGTGTGGAGGTCTTGGACACTTACGCCATAGAGTGTTTTTTGCAACGTGGTTGTTGCCTTGCCGCCAAGAGAATGCAGCTTTCTTGTGTGGGAGGATTGTTTCCTTGCCAGCAAGAGAGTGCAGCTTTCTCGTGTGGGATGACTGATTTTCAGTTGCAAGTACTTGCACGCAGAAGTCAACATCAAGGTATGATCCATCAGCAAATATGCCATCCGCCATTGCAGCCGCATCACCAATATGCTGAGTCTTTGAACTGGGGAGGGGAAGCTGAATGTAGCTGAATATTGCCAAGTTTTGCAATAAAACATGTATCTCACTCTCTAATTTTGCTGGTTGATTAATCTTCTTTGCTTTTCTCTCCTCCAAGTGCGCATTCTTGTCTCTTTGTATTGCCCACGCTCATGTTAGCAGCTGCATAGTGGACATTACGCTTTGTCTGAAGCACAGTCAACAATGTCAACCCAGATGTTGACCCTGATGCTGCGCCCATGGCAGGAACGCCCATCCTAGTATCTCTAGTGGCTGTGTTGCCCACACTTATGGCAGCAGGTGCCAAATGTGTTTCGCGGTTTGCCCTCAGCACGCAGGCAACAATGTCAACCCAGATGTTGACCCTGAAGCTATGCTCATGGCAGGAGGGCCCATCCTTGTATTTTCTCGTGACAGTATTGCCCTGGCATGTGGCGGCGATTCCAGATGCATTTTGCGTTTCGGCCCCAACACACAAGCAAACATGTAGACCCAGATGCTGACCCTGATGTCGTGCTCATGACAGCTGTGCCCACGCTCATGGCAGCAATTGCCAAATGCATTTCGCGTTTTGCCCGCAATTTACAGGTGACAATGTCAACCCAGATGCTGACCCTGAGGCCACTGCTGCAGACTTGGAGCAGCTGTTGCAGCACGTGCGCGAGCTCAGGTGAGGATTACACGTGTTATGCATGCGTACATGCGTGCATGCGTGCTTGCTCTTAGATTCATGCTCTCATAACTCTTGAACCATTCAAATGTGTTTCCAGCATTAATCATGGCCCTGGCCAAGGCTCCGGCACAGAAGTGTTTTGATACCTGTATGAGCAAACCTTCAGAGGCCTGGTCTGCGGCTAGTAAGTTGCAGCTCTGTATTTGACTGAATCGATAGCACATACTTCTTTGGTGAAGCAACAGTCAGATCAAGGCACTGCCTCTCTGCTTTTCCCGCAGAGAGGCAGTCATACTGTCATACTGTCATACTGTCATACTGTCATACTGTCATACTGTCATGTGTCGCATACTGCCATACTGTCATACTGTCATGTGTCGCATACTGCCATACTGTCATACTGTCATACTGTCATACTGCCATACTGTCATGTGTCGCATACTGCAGGGCAGCATGCGACACATTCCGCGATTACCAGCGCTTATTTGAGATGGAGGAGGACAGCTTCGAGGTTGCTGCACAAACAGAGCAAGAGACGGAGTCTCGCTTCCAGGTCTGCTTTTGCTCGACCTAATGGTCTACGAGCTCCAAAGCCTACTGTTCTGCTTGCATCCTGATTCCTCTTAAGGAGCTGGTTCTTCAGGAACCTTGCTTCCAGCATTCTAGTGCCAAACATATTAGCAAAGCTTAATTGTTGGATTGACAGTGTGCTGCATTTATATGCGCTCTCAGCTTGCTTGTGGTGCAAGCGCTACTACCTTTGCATGCTTGAACGATTGACTAGAGGATGCCACAGGAAATAACTTGAAAACAATTATCCTTCCCTCCCACTTACAGCTTTGGAATTCCCTCAATGAGTTCATGGAGAAGAGCCAAGAATGGACGGAGAGCCCCATCCTGGATGAGGTGAGCTCTGCATGTTTGTGTGTGTTTGTGTGAGCAGCTCTTGTAGCCTTGCCTGTAGACATGATCTTCCCTGATAGCATAAATACCTTGGCATTGACTTCATCCCTTTAGTACTGCTGGTTTAGCACAATGTGTGTCATCTGCTTTTGGAAGTAGCAAGGATTGCAAATCTCATTACACTGTGTGCCACTTACTGAATAAGCAGGATAACAACGTGGAGCTGTCCATTGACCAAGTCAGGAGTGAGGTTGAGGACTATGCCTTGCGCGCCTACACAATGGTGAGTGCTTGCACCTCGAGTTTCAGGTCGCCCATCCCTTCAGCACCTGCAGGGCACATAGCAGAGCATTTCATTGCAAAGTGTGTGTGCCATTGACTGGGACGCACTGCAACGTCAAGCCCGATTTGTAAGGCGCCCATAAAAGCACTTGGGGAAGGGCTTGTAGACAAATGTGGTGTGGCTTGAACAATGAGCATGGACTGAACAGGGTGAATTGTGAAGGGTTCACGTCCTTGCCAGACGTGTGAGAGCAAGCTCTTAAAATGCTGCCTGCAGGGCAAGAAGAACCCAGACGACCCTGTGGTGTCCCGCTTCAAGGATTGCATCGATGACTTCAAGCAAATCATGCCCATGGTCGAGGAGCTGGCCAACCCAGCTCTGAAGAAGAGGCACTGGTACGAGGGGTGCATGCGCTGTTCGCGTGCATCCATGTTTGGCGCTTGAATTTTGCCTTGGCTCCTTGCGCTAGCTACTGCAAAGATAACTGCCAAACTAGAAAATGGTGATTTGCTCAGCTCCAAAGTCCTATGACCTTACATATTACCACTTGCAATTGCTCCTGACTGTCACATCAATTTGCCAGTCTGGCACAGCAGTCATCATTGGTTCCACAGCCTGGACGAGGCGTCAGAGCGTCGCTGTTCCCAGTTGCAATGCGCAATGTGTCCCAGGGTGTTTGTACACTGCGCTCCAGTGCATGCGTCTTAACGTAACGTGCAACTTCTGCCCCAGAGCAATGCAAAACTTTTCTCTCTACTGTTTATGTTCTTGGTTCGAGTGCAAGACCAAAGGGTTGTGCAGCCATAACCTGTTGCATGGGCCACTTTTTGATGTGTGGGGGTCAGGATGATGTGCTTGAGCCAGTATGTGATGCGCTGATCTTGGATTTGAGTTGGATCATGCATTGCAGAAAGCTTTGCAGCCAGTACACTCAGTTTGAGGTCTCTGGCCCGTTCTGCACACGTGTTCATTGCCATGCTTGTGCATGCAAACATTGATCATAAATTGCATGATATGTATAAAATTTGTGCAGAAAAGCATGCACATTTTACACATGTCCGTGCAAATGCGCGCACGGCCACTCAGCCCTGCGCATTTCCCCTCCCGCTTCATACAGGACGAGATTATGAGGATCATCAACATTAATGTCCATATGAACACATGCAAATTCAAGCGCGCACGCACACACACACGCACATCCCCACGCACGCACACGCAGGGATGAGATTTTCAGGATCATCGAAGCTGACATCCCCATGAACGAGGCCAACACAGGCTACTCCTCCTTCAGTGTGCGCATGCTACTACAGTACAGCGTGCTGGACACTTTTGACCAGATCCAAGCCATCAGTGGCATGGCTTCTAAAGAGAACAGGTGGGTGTGACTTTGTATATCTGCGGGTCTCTGTGTGCAGCCTTTCACATGTGCGTGCCTCTTGGTGTTTGGCCTTTTAATCTGTGGCCCTCTATCAGATATGGCCCCTTAATATGTGCAACTTGTGTTTTGAGGCTGTGAATGTAAGCTATAATCAAGAACGTTGTCCTGGACAATTAGGTCCATCAGGGCTGGCCACAGGTAGCCAAAGTGCCAGCTCTGATAGGATTTGGGAAATCACAACAACAAAACTGTATGCTGCCAGCGTGAACCAGATTGATGCCGCACTACTGGCTTCCAGTGGTTGTATTGCGTTCACCCACATGGCATGGTTTGGCACTGGTGTGTGTAGCATGCAGCTTTGTGGCATGGTTTGGCACTGGTGTATGTAGCATGCAGCTTTGTCGCGTGGTTTGGCACTGGTGTGTGTAGCATGCAGCTTTGTGGCATGGTTTGGCAGTGGTGTGTGTAGCATGCAGCTTTGTCGCGTGGTTTGGCAACAGTTGGGCTCTCGATAGCTCTGCAAAGCTCTGTGGTGCCTCTATGCCCCAATGCTGTGGTGCCTCTGTGCTCCGATGCTTGTGTACTTGTGTGCTCCAATGCTGCGGTGCCTCTGTGCCCCAATGCTGTGGTGCCTCTGTGCTCCGATGCTTGTGTACTTGTGTGCTCCAATGCTGCAGTGCCTCTGTGCTCCAATGCTTGTGTGCTTGTGCTCGTGTGCTCGTGTGTTTCAATGGTGCAGAGACTCTGTGCTCCAATGCTTGCAAGCGGCCTGATTTGCAGAATGCTCTTTGCTTGCTTGCCCTGCGCTTGAGAAGCCCCTGAATCGTGCATGGCTGCTTTTCGCTTGCTTTGGCCTACACAGCCTTGAAGGAATCCTGGACAAGATGGCGAAGGACTGGGAGGGCGTGCAGTTCATTGTTTTGGAGTACAAGGACACAGGCACCTACATCATGGCAGGATCTGATGAGGTCCAGGTGCGTTGATATCATTCGTCATTGCAGGCTCATTATTGTATGTATGCGCCATGCATCATGTCAGGTTCTGGTACCATCATCATTATACATCATGGCAAGCTCTCGTGAGGTCCAGGTGTTTGCTTCATTTGCATGAGCGTGCTTTACAAGCATTAGGCAAAGTCCAGAAAATAAGCGCAGAGAATTGCACATCCCATACCATTTCCCAATGTGTACACTCAGTTTCTCTGGGTCTGATGCCTTTGAGCCGTTTCATTCACAGTAGAGCCAGATGAAAGTGCATGCTCAGAGAGCAGCAGGTCTGATGGTGCCGAGCCTGGTGCATGTACACCCTCAAAGCAGCCTTGAGTAGTGCCCCAATCCATGCAAAAAAATGTTTGATGCACATAACTTCTTGTTAGATAGATGTATGCTCACCCGAAGGGCTTCGGGGGCCCTTCTTCCAGAAAGAAATCAGAGTACACAAGTGCTTCTTCTTGCTGTATAGTTTGAGGGATTGCCAAGGGGTGTCCCCTTAAGGGAAAATTGACCAGTTCTATGCCTTGCATTAGAACTGCAGTTCTTGTAGGCGAGTGAGAAGTGTGGCATGCCCTTATTGCTGCTCATGCAATAAGGGTACCATCCTTTCCTTGTTGGGCTTCCGACCTCTTGTTGGCTTAGTTTGGAGGAGCACTCCTCACGAGCCGGAATAGACCTGCCCCTGCATTCTGCGTGTTGTACCTTTGTTATCCCACTGTACTCCAGCTGTTTCTCCCAGATTCTTTGTTGCTGTCCCCGCCAGCTTACTTCTGTATTGCTTTCATGGTTCTCTCCAGGCGTGCTGCTTTTGGCCTGCTCATCCACATCTTCTGTGCTTTTTCGTATCGAACTCTGGCATGTTTGCATTGCTGAGCAGGCGCTGCTTGAAAACCATGTAATGGTTGAAGGCGCAGTCCAGAAGGGCCCGTCTGCTTCCACAGACCCTAATATCAGCATGTCTGCAACTCTGAGCAGCCGCTGCTGGATGATCAGTCCTGAAGGCGCAGTCTATGAGTGCCTCCTTGCTCCCACAAATTTGAACTTATTCATGTTTGCGTTGCCGAGCAGGCACCGCTGGACTACCATGTTGTGAAGGCACAGTCCATGAGAGCCTCCCCATTCATCACATGTAAACACCAGCATGTGTGTAATTTGGAACAGGTGCAGCTGGACAACCATGTTGTGAGACCGCAGTCCATGAGAGCCTCCCTGCTTCCACATATCCAAACATCAGCATGTCTGCAGCTCTGAGCAGGTGCCTCTGGATGATCAACAGCAAAGACTTAATCTATGAAATCCTCTGCGCTGACATGTATCCAAACATCGGCACATTTGCGCTTCCGAGCAGGCGCTGCTGGATGACCAGATCGTGAAGGCGCAGTCCATGAGAGCCTCCCCATTCATCAAGCCACTGGAGGAGCGCGCCCTGAAATGGGAGGACCTGCTGGTCAGCCTGCAGGTGGGTGGATGCCGGGCATGAAGTGATGTGACAACAAAAAACGATGGTTAGGCGCAGGGTGTTCAGTGATTTGACGGGGCATTAATTACTTGGCATGGGTGTGGGGCATGCAGTGATGTGCAGGCAGTTCCCAAATCAGGAGAGCTCTTATATAGCCTGCAAATGTGTAGGTACATGGAGTCAAGCAAGATGTGCAGGCAGCTCAGGAAACTGTCTTTGACGGATTGCAGGTATGTGGGTGCAGAGAGTACAATTCTCCGCAGAATGCAAATCAAATTAGCATCCAGGCAAGCTTGCTCAGGTTGATGCGTTGAGTGAGCTGCAGGAGATGGTCGCAGGGCACAATGTTGCTTGCTCAGGTTGCACAATGTTGCTTGCTCGGGTTGGTAATGTTGAGTGAGCCTGCAGGAGATGGTCGCAGGGCACAATATTACTTGCTCAGGTTGCACAATGTTGCTTGCTCGGATTGGAATGTTGAGTGAGCCAGCAGGAGATGGTCGCAGGGCGCAATGTGGGCTACATTTTGACCAGCCAGGCTAAAGCCTCAGCCTTCAAAAGGGCGTGCGTGTGGTGCAAAGTGAGCTGGCATGCAGGCAAGCTCAAGGTTTGTACCCCAAAGTGGGGTGACTTGTAGGCCAGCCAGGCAGAGCTATAGCCTTCAGGAAGGGTGCTTGTATGGTACGACGGCAGGTGGCATGCAGGCATGGCGTTTGTATTGCAGTCAAGCTCAAGGGCATGTACCTTGTTAGGCATGCTTGAGTCAGGCAGGAGTGCTGTGGTATGTTGCGCTGCAATGCAACTGCTGCCTTTCAGTGAAAGGCGGCTGTAAGTGGTGTGAGCATGGTGTGTTGCACTGCAATGCGGTTTCTTTCAACCATTTGAAAAGTTGAGGCTGCTGTGTGTGGTATGAACCCTGAGGCCGCTGTGACGGGTGTGAGCATGGTGTGTTGCACTGCAATGCGGTTGATTCCAACCATTTGAAAAGATGAGGCTGCTGTGTGTGGTATGAGCCCTGAGGCTGCTGTGAGTGGTGTGCACTTAGTGCAAAATGGTTTGAGGGTGGGTCACGCAGAGGGTTTGCAAGGGGCATACATGGAAGGCGTACAGCTTGGTCGGCTGTATCAGGCTGGTTGTTGGGGAAGCAAGCTCATCAAGCATAAAAATATGTAACCACCTGAAAGAGCTAAAATATTTGTTGGTAGCCAATTTATCCTTAAGCACAATATGCCATGTCTGCATGACTGCCTGCACGCAGAATTTGCTGGACACCTAGCTGGCTTGCTTTGAAAGTGTGTGTTGTACCATGTCCACAGGAATGCCTGCACGCTTGATTTGTTGGATCCCTAGCTGGCTTGTCCTGAGAGTACAATTTGTACCAAAACTGCATGCCTACCTGCATATAGGGTTTGTTAGACTAACAGCTGGCTTGCTCTGAAAGAGTGTGTGTGTGTTAAGTTCTCACTGTGCCTCACCGCCTGGATGCAGGATTTGCTGGACAACTGGCTGGCCTGCCAAGCCACCTGGCAGTACCTGGAGCCTATCTTCAGCTCCCCCGATATCCTCAAGCAAATGCCCGTGGTAAGGACTCTGCCCTCTATTCAGGCACTTTCATGGCTGTAAATGGCATGTGCAGCTTCCCCAAAACCCTCGAGCAAATGCTGGAGCAATTTGTTACTTCTCCGGGTTTAAACTGTGAATGATATTCCAAAGGACATGCCTGCAGTGCAAATGTGGGCCTGACTGGCACTAGCGGAATTCAAGCCATGACTGACCAGCTGCATGAAAAGAGTACACCAGCCAAAAAAGGCTGCATGCATCAAGGAGTGCTTAGCTGCTTTCCGTGGCGGCTGCTCTTGCAGGAAGGAGAGAAGTTCCAGATTGTGGATCAAGCCTGGAGGGACTTGATGGAGGCTGTTTCCGCAAATCCAGCGGCCTTGGCCGTCGGCGCAGACAAGGAGCGGCTGTCGTCTTTACAGGACTGCAACCAGTGAGCATTGTATAAGGATGTGTGTTTGAATGTGTGAAAAGGACTGTGACAGGCGAGCACTAGGCACAAACAAGGAGCGGCCGTCTTCCCTCCATGACTGCAACTGGTGAGTGCGTGGTTATATGTCAAGGAAAAAAGGACCATGGCAAGTGAGCACGTGGTGCAGACGAGAAGCGGCTGTCGTCCCTGCAGAGGACTTGACACGAGCGCGTGGTTGAACGTGTTCAAAGGTTTGTGACGGGTGAGCACGTGGTGCAGACGAGAAGCGGCTGTCGTCCCCGCAGGACTGCAACAAAGGAGAGCGCAGGTGATGTATCATGAGTAAGGACTGAACCAGGTTTGGCTGCCAAGCCAGCGGCCTTGACTGTAGGCACAGACAAATAGCAGCTGCCCTCCCCCTGCAGGACTGCAACAGGTTAGGGTTTAGTAGGTGAGATGAGCGTGTGGTGAATGCGTTCAAAGGCGACTGCCTGTGCTTGAATTGCTGTGGATCAGACATGCTGTGGAGCAGACATGCTGTGGAGCAGACATGGAGAGGCTGTTGTACCTGCAAGACCAGCAAGAAAGTGTTTGCGAGCACTGCGAGCACTGGGAGCACTGGGACTGTGGCGGGAAAGTACTTGTTGCATGTGTCAAAGGTGACTGTCTATACCTGGATTAATGAGGACCAAAAACAGAGAGGTTGTCCCCTGCACAGGGCTGCAGCTTCACCAACATGGATGAACAGCTGCAGAATGCATGCTTGCAGGCTTGCAGGCAAGCAGTGCAGGGATGAGGTCAGTGTGCCACGGCCTCCAACTCCCTCGAAATTTCTTTCTATCCCTTATGATACCTCCACCCGTCCATGCAGTTACCATATGATCTCCGTCCGTACAATTGCCTTACACTTCCCATATGATCTTCATCCGTGCAACTGCCAAGTGGTTGCCTTATGATTTCCATCCATACACTTGCCAAATGTGATTGCCATATGATCACCTGTACATCATTGACCAGTACATCATTACACCATTCCATCATTCACATTCCATCATTCACATCATTACACCATTGATCAGTACATCATTACACTTGCCGAATTTGATTGCCATATGATCAACTGTACATCATTCATACAAAATGATGAATGAACTGATGAGCCATGCATCATTTCCATTCCGACTTTCCTCCTTTTTTGTTTCTGCAGGATGCTGGTGGAGATCCAGGAGGGTCTGAGCGCAATCATTCTCCTTCTGTGTTCACCCGCAGGATGTTGGAGGAGATCCAGAAGGGCCTGAGTGCTTACCTGGAGCTCAAGCGCATTGCGTTCCCACGATTCTTCTTCCTGTCCAACGACGAGATGCTGGAGATCCTTTCAGAAACCAAGGTAAGGATAGTTGTGTGTGTTTGTTTGCAGGGGTGGTGTGTTAGAGGGCCATCCTTGCTGTGTCAAGAACAATGTCCCATTGGTGGAGGCCTTCTTATGAAGAATCCCAAGAGCACTGTGCTTTATGCATGGGTGTGCAAAAGCAGTCGCAGCACCTGCCTCCCAGCTTTTACTACGATATGCAACTGTTGCCCCAGAACCAGCTCTCTATCAGTGTTTGATGTGGACTAAGAGGAGAGCAACTTCCAAGCTTTGCTAGGCTGTGAAATTAGACTGAAAGCCATTTTTCAAGCATGGCAGTAGCTCAATGCTGTTCCCTGATTGTCTAGGACAACAATTTAATTAGCGCACTGTAAACAGCGTCGATGTCAGTGCATATTGTTGCCTTCCTTAATGCTAACTGGTTTGCATCCTTGAAGAATTCCAATTGTTTTTGTAACACCCCAAGAAGCATTGGAGGTATCCTCCGTGTACTAACCTCTTTCCCTGCAGTTGTGCAGACCAGGAGCAATTGGTTTGCTTTCCCCTCCCTATTTTACTACGTCAAGATCCCTGTATTTTAGCACGCCTGTTTTCTGTCATGCCTTTGCTGTCTTTGTTGCAAGAGCTGGAAGTCAAGGCATGCGTGCATTTCAGCGTGCGTGTATTCTAGCATTTCAGCCAAATGCTTGGACAACAATTCGTTGCGAGAGCTGAACACCAAGACATGCGTGTTTTTAGCGTGCGTGTTTTATAGCATTTCAGCCTGCAAACATTTGGACAACACTTCGTTGCAAGAGCTGAACATCAAAGCATGTCCTTGTACGTTATTTATGACCCAGGACCCCACCCGAGTGCAGCCGCACCTCAAGAAGTGCTTTGAAGGCATCGATAAGCTCCACTTTGACGATAACCTTGAAATCACAGGTGTGTGTCTCTCTGCGCACATGTTGACTGCCTGCCTGCACCAATAAGGATTGAAATGCTTGCACCAAAGAGGATAAGCCATCTTGATTAGACCAGTAAGAATGCTTGCACCAGCAGGGATAATAATGCTTGTTACCTGCAGAGCTTTGCTGTCAGAAAATCTGGGGGGATCACACAGTCTTCAAACCCATGTGACCTTTATTCTAAATTAGTGTGAAGAGTGTTCTGCTTGCTGCCTACCTTGTTTTCTTTTTTACTTTCTTGTAGCACCCGGCACTCGCTGTGTGTCACATGTATGTTTCCACCCTATTTGTGGATGAGTATTGGATTGTCTGAAATCCAATCCAACACTCATCCACAAATAAGGTGAAAACACACATGTGAAAAGCAGCGAGCCTGTGTGATCTTTCACTGATCTGTCACTTCACATCAGCCCTATCCCTCAACATCGTGCGAAAACTCTGCAGATACAAGTGTGCTGGTCCTTACTATGGCAATTGTGTGCAAGCCCCCAGCATACATGCGTGCTGGTCCTTACTTCGGCGATCGTGTGAGTGCAGGCATGATCAGTGTGGAGTCTGAGCTGGTCCCTATGAAACGACACATCAAGCCTGCAGACGCCAAGGGCTCTGTGGAGAAATGGCTAGTGCAGGTAAGTTCTTTGCAAAGTTCCTGACATTGTGCTCCGGCGGAGGAACTTGAGAGGATTGTTGCTGAAGGGGGGGGGGGGGCAAGCTCTGTTTTTTGAGCACCACGGACAAATATTGAAATCCTGAGGCTGACAAGGGTTCAAAATGATGTTTTCTTCCTATTCTCGCATGCTGCTACTCAATGTCCATCATTTTTTCAGGCTTAGGCTGACATGAGGGACTCCACGTGTTGCAAAAAGTACCTAAGCACAAGTCATAGCGATCCCTGCTATCTTCTTTTTTTCAATGACATACACCTACATACACACACAGACATATACACACGCTCACTTACACACATACACAGGTTGAGGCGGGCATGGTGGAATCTGTGCGAGATGTGTGCTGCCATGGAGTGGAGGCGTATGCCAGGACACCTCGGCCTCAGTGGGTGCTCCAGTGGCCAGGCCAGGTTGTGCTGGTTGTGACGGCTGTGTACTGGACACGAGGGGTTGAAAAGGCCTTGGCCACCCAGATGAAAGAGGCTGTGAAGGATGAAGCACAGAGCAGCAACGCACAGCTCACCGACATCATCAATCTGGTGAGTGTGCATGTCGTGTTTCCAACACATGCTTGCACTGCTTTTGGGGGGGCTGGCAAAGCTGCATGTGGCTGTTCAAGGATGTTAGGAGGTGGCTGGATTGAAGCAATCCAGTCCTTGAGGCACATTACTTCAGGAGCAGCTGAGTATGAAAATGTGTGTGTGTGTGTGTGTGTGTGTGTGTGTGTGTGTGTGTGTGTGTGTGTGTGTGTGTGTGTGTGTGTGTGTGTGTGTGTGTGTGTGTGCGCGCGCACGCATGTATTCATGGTGACTTTGTGCACTCCTTCCTCCCATCAGGTCCGGGGCAACTTGAGCAAGCTGAACCGCGCTACACTGGCAGCTTTGGTCGTCATGGATGTGCATGCGCGCGATGTGGTGCAGGTATGCGCAGCAGATGGATGGTAGGCACTTTGTGCACCTGATTGCCTTTTTGTTGTTGTACAAGGCCACCCTCCACAGAAAACTGTTTGTTTCTGCGCAAGGGCGTACCTGCAAAAAGGAAGGGGCATTACAGCAATCACTGTCATGCACAAGCCATGCAAGCTCAGGATCTTCGGGCGCAAGTCGCTTGTCATCTCGCCTTTCAACTGCCCTGCAATAACTTCCTTCCCTTCCAGCTTGTGCACACACTACTTCCTTAAGCCCTGTATACACCATCCCACACTTTGCACCGTCTCTTACTTTGTGGCATCATCATGCAGGACTTCGTGGGCAATGGGGTGTCTTACTTTGTGTGGTCATCATGCAGGACCTCGTGGACAATGAGGTGTCTTATTTTGTATGGCCATCATGCAGGCCCTCGTGGACAATGAGGTGTCTTACTTTGTGTGGTCATCATGCAGGACCTCGTGGACAATGAGGTGTCTTACTTTGTGTGGTCATCATGCAGGACCTCGTGGACAATGAGGTGTCTTATTGTGTATGGTCATCATGCAGGCCCTCGTGGACAATGAGGTGTCTTACTTTGTGTGGTCATCATGCAGGACCTCGTGGACAATGAGGTGTCAGACCCCTCCAGCTTTGCCTGGCTGTCCCAGCTACGCATGTACTGGGAGGCAACGCATGGGGACAAGGACGGCAAAGATGGGGACAAGGATTTCACTGTCATGGTCCGCATGATGAGCGCACAGGTGCGTAGTGCTCAGGATTAGTGCACACAGTGTACGCATGTACTGGGAGGTGATATATGGAGACAAGGACGGCAAAGATGGGGACAAGGACTTCACTGTCATGGTCCGCATGATGA
Organism: Dunaliella primolecta; assembly: GCA_914767535.2. Classification (NCBI taxonomy): domain Eukaryota; kingdom Viridiplantae; phylum Chlorophyta; class Chlorophyceae; order Chlamydomonadales; family Dunaliellaceae; genus Dunaliella; species Dunaliella primolecta. Next base: position 12,877,559 of record OU611754.1, on the reverse strand, counting down.
GCACACAGGTGTGCGCTGCCCAGGATTGGTGCACACAGATGTGCACAACAGTGAAAGATGCGCTGTTGTCTGACATAGTGAGACATCAGACAGGCTTTAAGCGATCTCTGCTTGTCCAAAACACACTCAAACAAATGCTCAAAGATATGACAGTATACCAACTTACGCGTGTACACGCGCGCGCGTACACATACACACACAAGCATGCACACATGCATGAACATAGGTGGAGTATGGCTACGAGTACCTGGGCAACAGCATGCGCCTCGTGGTCACGCCCCTCACAGATCGGTGCTACCGCACGCTAATGGGTGCCATCCATTTGAACCTGGGTGGCGCACCAGAGGGGCCTGCAGGGACAGGTGAGCGTCAGCATTGCTGCTATTGCACGCTCATATGTGCCATACATTACCCCATAACATGAACAATTTTGCTGAAACACAGTCGTTGGAGCCATCCATTTTTGAACTTGAAGCTCAGGTTGGGCCAGTAAGCACAGGCAGGCGTCAGTATGCACCGCAGATGTGCATGAATAGGAGAACACACACACACACAACACACACACTCACAGGTAAAACGGAGACCACCAAGGACTTGGCCAAGGCCCTGGCCCGGCAGTGTGTGGTCTTCAACTGCAGTGACACACTGGACTATCTCACCATGGTAAGTCATGCAATGTCATAATTTTGGTGTTAAAAAACGTTGCGCAAAATGCAATGGGTACCGGGGTTTTTCAACCTATGAAGTGTACACGCCAACAGAACCTGAGCACTGTCCTGTGAAATGCTTTTCCTGATTTGTGCATGTTCAGGCCAAGTTCTTCAAGGGACTTGCATCCTCTGGATCCTGGGCCTGCTTTGATGAGTTCAACCGTATTGACCTGGAGGTACGCTGTCTTTGCAATTTTGGTTGTCTCCTGCATGAGGAAGATGAATCCTCATCATGAAATGACTTGCTTTTGCCGCAGGCGCTGTTGATGTGGGTGCAGCAGGTGTATAGAGAACCAAAATGTCATGTGACTGCTGCATGCCTGCATGAGCAAGAGACATGACTGCCTTGACATGGTTTTGTGTGTGTTATCTTTTTGCTGTAGGTGCTTTTGATGGTGGCGCAGCAGGTGCACAAAAGATCAAAATAATGTGACTGCTGCATTCCTGCATGACCAAGAGGCACCACTACCTTGACATGTATGTGTGTGTGTTTTCCTTTTGCTGCAGGTGCTGTCGGTGGTGGCGCAGCAAGTGCACGAAATCCAGACCGCTATGCGATCCAAGCAGCCTCGTTTCTTTTTCGAGGGCAGCGACCTGCCCATCCGGCACACCTGCAACGTGTTTATCACCATGAACCCCGGCTACGCAGGCCGGTCGGAGCTGCCAGACAACCTAAAGGTAGGCTGTGTGTGTGTATGTGTGTGTGTGTGCGCGTATGCGTATGCACGTAGTAGCATGAGTTTTTAAGATGGGTTGTCTACCTGGTTAGATTTATCTGAGCTTCTCATATGGGTAAGGGTACTTGAATTGTGTGAATTGTTTGTGCATGCTTGAATGATGATTATGCATGCTGATCTTCAACCTGTTGCCAAGGCGCTGATGTTGGGTGCTCAAGAAGGTGCTCTTGTTGCAGTTGATATTAATCCTTAAGGGACATGAGGACAAAGCACGCGCTTTACATTAAGGCGCTCAAGGTGCTCTTGTGGCAGCTGACATTAAACCTTGGGCGATACGGGGATACAACGCACAATACACGTTTTAAGGCGATAAAGTTGCTCATATGGCAGCTGGCATTCATTTTCAGGCGGCATACTTATGACAAAGGCCACGCCTTTGGCATTCTTTAGGTCTGCAGGTCCTCGTATGCTGCAAGTCTTTAATCCTATACATGCTGCAGATGCTGCCCATTCAACGCTTGCACCCATCAGCTCCCACACTCGCTCATTTCAAAACCCCCAAAAGGACCAAAAATTCAACAATGAATATACAATAGTCAGGATGTTAATGCTAATTATGACAAGTAATCTAGATGGTGACAATATTTAAAAAACTAATCGCAACCCAAATCCTGTCCTCACCACACATGTGTGTCTCTGTCTTGCACCTGCAGGCCCTGTTCCGCACAGTTGCAATGATGGTGCCCGACTACGCACTGATCTCAGAGATCATGCTCTACAGCAATGGCTACCTGAAGGCACGCGAGTGTGCACGCAAGATCGTGGCCACCTACAAGCTGTGCTCTGAGCAGCTGTCCAGCCAGGTGGGTGTGTGCATCGGTGGGCTGCCACGCACCAGCATTTTTGTCGATCTGCACTATGCCCACCAACCCGACCTTTTCTTTTACCTGCACTCTCACCTGGTAGTCAGGCTGTCTTGGTTCATTCACTTGGTGCTCTCAACCAGCCTGCGTTTGGTGATTCTGTGCTCCTAACCAGCTATCCAGCCAGGTGGGTGGGTGGCTTGGGTGTATTGGCAGGCTGCAATACACAATGAATAATGAAGTGGCCTATGATGCGCCATGTATGCACGGGCTGCCATGGACTGTAACAAAGCCATTGATTTGGGGAGGGCTGCGGTGGGCTCCAGCGCACCATTGGCTGCGATGGACCAGAGGTGCATGAGCTGTGACGGACCATGGATCATTCATGATGGATGCATGGGCTGCATTGGGCCATGGGTGCATGGGCTGCAATGCACCATGGTTGCATGGCCTTCTGCGAAGTCATGTGCGGTGCTTTGGCAGATACGGCGGCGCAAGCACCAGTAGAGCTTCAACAGAACAGTTCTGCATGAACCCCCTTCAGGTTGTGCCGGCTCACACATTCCACGGCATGAGGTTCTTCACAGGTGCCCGGTGCTGCTTTGATTGGGATGCTTTTGAGAAGGTCAACTTAAAGGTCCTTCTAGAAGGGTTGTAGTCTGAAGGGTTTTGAGCTGAAAAGCTCTCAACCACACAATTGCTTTCCTACAGCTGGTGGGGAAGGCGCGTAAGCCTGTTGAACATTGCTTTCTCGTATGTTGGATTAGTATGTCCGTGGCGTGCATGCCATCACAGCAGTCTTGCATTTTGCAGATGACAGCTTTGATTTTGTCACATTGTTTTGTTATATGCAGGACAACAACCATGGCTATGGCATGCGTGCCATCACAGCATTCTTGCACGTGGCAGATGGCAGTTGCCAATTTGTTATGTTGCTTTGTTTTATTTGCAGGGCAACCATGACTATGGCATGCATGATGTGGCAGTCTTGGATGTGGCAGTGAAAGTAGCTGATTTTTTTATCATTTCTTTGTTATGCAGGACCATTATGACTACGGCATGCGTGCTGTCATGGCAGTCCTGCGAGCGGCTGGCAACCTGAAGCGCCAGTACCCCCAAGATGATGAGTTCGTGCTTATGCTGCGCTCCATCGTGGATGTCAACTTGTGCAAATTCCTTTCGCACGACGTACCTCTTTTTGAAGGCATTGTGTCTGACTTATTCCCAGGTGTGCTTGTTGGCAATGTAGTTTCTGATATCATGACTCCAGGCTCCGCTAACACTTTCAGCAGCTTCTTTCCTTGCGGCAATTAATGTTGCCTCTTTTTGGAAGAATGGTGCGCGTCTACCTACGGTTTCAGACTCATGTGCAGCAGGTCCGCTTTTAGAAGTCCACTGATAGCAGAAATTATTGTCAGGTTGGGATTGCCTCTTTGCTTCGTACCATATTGTGTGAGAGTCAAAATGATATTGGGTGGGAGTGCATGGTTCTCTCGTGCTGCAAAAATTGAGTAAGAGTGTGTGATAAACTTGTATTCCTTAGACCAAATGAGTGCATAATGTGCAATAATGCTGTCCTGGCCAACCTTCTAAGCACAAGGATGTGCGCTTGCAGATCCGCGCGTGCGTCCAGCAAGAAAGTGCTCAGTGCTGGAAGGGGGAGATTATAAACAATGATTTAATTAGTTCAGTATTCTAACAGATAAGGGCTGATACTTGAGTCACTTTCAGGCGGCCTTTAACATGCAGTGTCTTCCTTGTGAACCCAGGAATTCCACTACCCAACCCCAACTACGAGCAACTAGATGCTGCGCTGCGTCGGCAGTGTGCCAAAAGGAACCTCCAGCCCACGGTGTACTTCATGAAGAAGGTATGTATGTGTGTTGCACATTACTGGGACTGTTTCAAATAATTGCACAATTCTCCATGAAGGGAGAAGAAAAGTTCCAGGAGGGCCCAGAGTTTCTTGCCTTTTTTGTGTGTGTGTGTGTGTGTGTGTGTGTGTGTGTGTGTGTGTGTGTGTGTGTGTGTGTGTGTGTGTGTGTGTGTGTGTGTGTGTGTGTGTGTGTGTGTGTGTGTGTGTGTGTGTGCTCGCCTCTGCTTCCTTCCTTCAATCCCTGCACTCAGCTCATTTGTGGCCACCATGTCATGCCTCCTTTCCTGTTCCCCGGTATCCTTTTCACCTCTTCTATCTTTCATCTGGTGGGCCCCGCATCCGGCCTCACTCTGCCTTCACCAATTTTATCAGTGCCAAAACGCAATGCCATTGTGTGCTTACATCCCCATGCAACAGCCCGTTACACCCTGACTCACCTCATTGATGTGTTTGCAGGCTCTCCAGCTGCTTTGATATGATTGGTGTCTCCTTTCATCTTTGATCTTTGTGATTGCCAACAATCCAGCTGTTTGAGATGACCATTTCACGCCCATCATGTTTGTGTTTGCAGACAATCCAGCTGTATGAGATGATCATCGTGCGTCATGGTCTCATGGCTGTGGGGCAGCCTTTCAGCGGCAAATCCTCGTCGCTAGCTGTGCTCTCCAGTGCACTCAGCGACCTTGCTGAAAATGGTGAGTATTTCCTCTGATTGTTATTTTGCAAAAGAGCTGCGCTGTATCTCCTTTCCTCGTCTTCTTATCAGAGCCTCGCTTGGTCAATTGGAGAGTTGCAATATAACCCAAGAACCCCATCATGCTCTGATCTTTGAGCAATCTGGAAGCATGCATGGCAGCTTTGCAGCTGGTGGCATGCAACTTCACCAAACTTTTGACAGAGCTGCAGCTTTTCTCTGCTTCCTTTGACACAGGGGCTTGGGCACTAGCTTGGTCGCACACAAATGTTTTAAAAAACCTTTCTGCTTCCTGTGACACAGGGGCTTGGGCATTGGCTTGATTATAAAAGGAGCCTACAAGCCCCTGTTGCTCCTTGCTTTCACATTTTCAAATTTAATGCAGGCATCAAGAGCCACTTCCTAGCAAGGATCAAAATCAAAATCATTGGCACATAGGCTTTCACGATTACTTGCTCAATGCTGTCGCCATCTCTTGCCATGCAGGCATCGAGGGTCCGTTGTTTACCAAGGTGCAGACACGCATCCTGAACCCAAAGGCAGTCACCATGGGCCAGCTGTATGGAGAGACTGACAGGGCAACCCAAGAATGGAAGGATGGGGTGGTGGCAGTAGCATTCAGGTAAACCATCAAAGCGTACATGGATGGACTTTCTTGGCATTCCATTTTCTTAGGAATGATTCCTGTTTGACAAAAACAATGCATCGATAAAGCTCTGTGTGAGGCATGTAAACTTAGGTTGAAAGAACCTAAAACAAGCAGCCTAACTTTGCAGCGCGTCAACACCTCATTTTGCAGTGCAGCGCTTAATGTTCTTGGCGTCTCATCATTTTTTTGACCTTGGCATTTTGCAAACTTCTCCAACTTTCAATACAACAAGTTCCGCAAGTGTGCTTCTAGGCCCTTGCTGCGGCTCTCAGCACTACTACTGTATAAGGCTATGCTGATTTTCTCATGCTGTATGCAACACTTTTTTGATCCTGGCTTATTTCAACCGTGACCTGCTTTGCATTTGCGTCACAGGGGCCTCGCGGCGGATCCCAGCTCTGACCTCAAGTGGCTCATTTTGGATGGTCCTGTGGACGCCATTTGGATTGAAAACATGAACACGGTATGAGCACATGCGATTTTGACTGCATTTCATGCAGATGCAAAGCTTGCAAGTCTGCTGGTACAGGTGTTCAAGAAAACTCCAGAACTGCTGTCAAGTTGGACCTTGGTGATTGTTCAGATCTTGTTTGCTGACATGCAAAATGTCCGTGCATACATTGCCAATTTTACTTGGACATCTTTTGTGGTCTGTGTGTAGGAATGAGTTTTATTGAAGGACACCTGTACGCTTGTGTGCACTCCACAGGTGCTTGATGACAACAAGAAGCTCTGCCTGCCAAACTCAGAGATTATACAGATGAGCCCCACGATGTCAATGATCTTTGAGGTGGATGCAACAGCGATCTTGAGCTCGTGCCATTCATTCTTTCATGCAAGCACGCACGCACACATCCATTTATTCATTCATCCGTACACTTATTCATTCAAGATGGATGAAACCATGATTCTGAGCTTGTTGCAACCATTTTCCATTTCACTCATCCATCCATCCATTCTTTTGTGGTGGATGCAGCAATAATCCTGAGCTCATTTGTGCATGTACAAGCCTGCTGAGTTAAAGCACCTGAAACATAATTACATTATTGACAATGTATCATTTGGGATTTGCTTGTCATTTGGGAATTGCACATTCCCAACTGTCAGGATTCCATCCACCTTTACACCCAGCTTTGCATGCTTGTTGCATGCACATGCATGTGCGCGCGCGCGCACACACACACACACACACACACACACACACACACACACTCACACACACATGCACACACACATATATGCGTATTTTGGTGTACTGTTTTTTTCATGACCAAAGGTTGGTGATCTAGCTGTGGCCTCTCCAGCGACAGTGTCCCGCTGCGGCATGGTGTACCTGGAGCCCCACCAGCTGGGCTGGCGCCCACTCTTCACCTCATGGCAGAACGTGAGTTGAAATTACATGCTCATGCTGTGCAGGGCAAGCCATATGTTGCTGCAGCATTTGGTGGTCAGTGCGCAACTTGTTGGCCCCTTGCCTTTCACTGCTGTGCTTTCTCTCTGTGATCTCTTGCGTGTCTCACGCCCTTCATGCATCTTTGTGTATTTCCCTGCTGGAGAAATTTGAGGTACAAGCAGGTTTCCTGACACTGAGCTGGGTGCTTTTGCCTTGCAGCTGTGATTTCCTTGCAAGCCCATTTCTCCAGGATAACGTTTGCAGAGTGGCAGATGTGTGTTGAATCAGCAGCACCTCGTTTTCCTTTTTAGACACAGATGTATGCTGTGCACGTATGGATGCACACATGTTCTACAATGTCTACCTTGCAGACTCTACCACCATCCCTTGGAATGCACACATGTTTTACAATGCCTGCCTTGCAGATTCTACCACCAGCCCTCGGAATGCGTACCATCAAGCACATTGAGGTGCTGTTTGATTGGGCAATGCCGGCTTGCCTGCGCCTCGTGCGAAAGGAAATCAAGGAAATCTCACCCACAGAGGACAGCAACATCGCCCAGACGTGAGTTTACATGGAGTGGCATTGAAAGATGACTGTTACATTTGTAAGATTGCCCTAGTGCTGTAGGTGGAGCTGGTTAAGTTCCAGTTCGCGCCAGCACTGATCCCTGCAACAGACCTTGTGGCCCGATTTTTTTTCATATGTTTTGCCTGTGCATTTACACGACCATGCACACCAAAAGCTCCATGCTTAACAATATTGTATCTTTGCTCGAGATATAACTTTCCCTGATTGACAACCTCATTTTTGCAGGACCATGCGTATCATACACTCCCTGCTTGACAATTTCAAGGAGTCGCCTTCTAATGAAGATGGACTACCCCCTGAAGGTACAATCTGCCACTCTCAGGCCCATCTTTTTATTTATATCAGTGCTATTTGGCATCAAAGTGCACACCATCTATCTATCTGATGGTATCTTGATGTGATTAAGTGCTTCATCTTTCATTCAATGTGATGAGACAGGTATGGATGCTGTTTATAGCTTGAGCCCAGGACTGCACTCTCTTGCTCCTTGAACAGCAAGCCTAGTGAGCTTTTATATCCTTTCTCTTGTTGCAAGATCATATGTCATGCAAGTCTCTGTTCTGAGCCATCATCCCTTGATACACATGTGTGTGCACATGCGCGCGTGCTCACACATCCACACACACCCACACACGCACACACGCACACACGCACACGCACACGCACGCATACACACACATATACATACACACGCACATGCACACGCGCGCGCGCACACACATGCACACATACACACACAACACACTCGCACGCGCACAAACACATACACAGGTGCCGCATTGGATGAGGTCAGCCGTGCCCAAATGGTTGAGGGCATCTTCCTCTTTGCCCTGATCTGGTCGGCTGGCTGCACAGGAGACGGAGCTGGCCGCGCACGCTTCAATGACTTTTTCAGGGTACTGTCCACAGGCGATGTGCCAGAGGGGTGAGTGATGCTGATCCCGCAGTTGAATGCGTATTCTGCTGATTGGTTGCGCAGGATGGTTACAGAGAACAAGTTATTGTGCATGAGCTCCTCTTGATGCCCGTTGCAACGTAAGCCCAACAGTTCCTCTTGTTGGCTCAAAAAACTTTCAAACCATGAGCTTGCCTGTCTTTGTGGCTTCAAAGGATTCAACCTTCCACTTGTCTTGGCTCCCTAATGGGATGCTCTGTTTGAAGCTATTCCTTCCACTTGTCTTGGCTCCCTAATGGGATGCTCTGTTTGAAGCTGTTCCTTCCACTTGTCTTGGCTCCCTAATGGGATGCTCTGTTTGAAGCTATTCCTTCCACTTGTCTTGGCTCCCTGATGGGATGCTCTGTTTGAAGCTATTCCTTCCACTTGTGTTGGCTCCCTAATGGGATGCTCTGTTTGAAGCTATTCCTTCCACTTGTCTTGGCTCCCTAATGGGATGCTCTGTTTGAAGCTATTCCTTCCACTTGTCTTGGCTCCCTAATGGGATGCTCTGTTTGAAGCTATTCCATTGCGTTCTATGTATACTGTGTCCATGATGCTTTGCACATTAGCAACCTCCTCAAGAGGATCAGCATTGTTGGTGAATTTTGCAGCAACTCTGTCTTTCTAACCCCCCAGACACTGGAAAAGTCATGAAAAGCTGTCTGAGACTTAGAACTCAAATCTGCCCAGAGGGAAGGCATGGACCACCTCTGTGCTTTTCATCCTCTTGTGCAGGTATGATGAATACATCCCTAAGCGTCGACCCTCACTGGTGGTACTCCCTATGCCCGTGGAGGGCACTGTGTACGATTATGTCTTTGACAAATCTTCTCTAGGGTGAGTGAGCTACTACTGCTGCTTCCCGAGTCCTTTATGTCATTGTCCATGCAGCTGATGCATTTCCTGTTCTTCATCACTATGGGCCAGTTCATCACATGCTTTGGATTTTGTCTAATGTGCATTATGAGGACAGAACCAAAACTTGGGTGGAGCCCCCAGTAAAAATCAAGCCATGGGTGCTATGTGATGTGCACTGATGGGACAGAAAAGCATGCCATGGGTGCCATCTGATGTGCAGTAATGAAACAGAAGGAGCTATGGCCTTCACCCTGCAAGATATTGGCAGCCATCCTAAGTACCATACAGCTTGCCAGCAATTTTGGAAGGGCCGCAGTCCATCGTCATCCAGTGCTATGCCCGTTCATCAAACAGCCACCATACGACCATCGTGTCCCTCACCTCTCTGTCCTTTCTTAGCAAAGACGCATCTGCCGTTCACCCTTGCCAAAAGGATGCCTTGCCAAAAGGCAATTTTGAGACAGTCCTTTTAAGGCCAGAGCACGCCATGTTAACCGAACGCAACCTTACATAAAACTGCAAGTAACGCAATTCATAACTGTGCAAACGCGTGTATTGCTACTGTGCAGGTGGAAGAAATGGGATGAAACAATCCCTGAGCTTCAGATCCCCGCTGATGCTCGGTTCTCCAACATCATTGTTCCCACCAAGGACTCCGCCAGGTGTGGATTTTCCCCTCATTGATTTGAAGCAATGTGATTGCTTCAGCCTTGTTTCACATATAACCAATGTTTGGCACGCATGTGCCAAACAGCGACAACAACCGGCCATTATGCTGGGTGCATGCAGGGAATCCTGCATAGCAACCTCGCTGTCACTGTACAACTCAAACTGTGACCCACAGCATGAGACGCCTCTCCCACTGCAGTCCCGAGGCCTTAGCTTTCAGATGTACCATTTCTTAGGGGACTGTCCCTCGTGCCAAAGCATCCCTAGCCTATTCACGTGTCTAATCAAGCATAAGGAAAACCCCACACATAAAGGAAATGCATAAGCCCACTCCTGAGTCAAACCAGTGAATGGAAAACCCCACAGAGTCAGGGAAATGCCGTTGCCCACTCTTGTGTCTTGTCAAAAGGCCCCAAGTCCTGAGCTGCATGTAATCATTTTCTTTGTTGGATATGAGGTAACAAGTTCAAAAATTCTGATACCTGCTGTTGTGCAATGCCATATAGGTACACCTTCCTCATGGACCTGGCGCTCCAGCACAACCAGCCTCTGCTGATGGTGGGACCCACAGGCACCGGGAAGAGTGTGTACATTACCCGGTATGTGTACTTCTGTGCAGCAACAAATATTTCAGAGTGTGAGGAATCAGGAAGAGGATGTGCATCATCAGGTTCAAGAAGGGCACAGTTTCCCTCTGGGATTTGAAAGAGGCTGCTTTATCAGGTACGAAGAAGGCCAGATTATGCTGTGTGTAACCCCCTGGGCTCTGGTGTTCGCATTTAAAGAAGAACAGACTGTAGGCAGGGCAGTGGACTGTCGAGTTATTGCTTCAGAAAAGGCTCCTTATTTAAAATTGATGAGCAAGTATTTTCAGCAAAGCTTACTTGCCGAGCTTTAATGTGATCATCCAATTATTCATCCCACAGGCACCTCACCAGCGGCCTGCCAAAGGACAAATGGACCCCCATATTCATCACGTTCTCTGCTAGGACTTCTGCCAATATGACCCAAGACCAGGTGTGTGTGTGTGAGCATGTGCGCGCGTGCGTTGTCTGTGTGTATATGTGTGCGAGTGCGTGCGCATGTGTGGTCTGTGTGTTCTGTGTGTGCGTGCGCGCACTTGTTGATGTGTGCATGTGCGCATGCATGTTTTACATGTTTATTTCATAATTGCTGGCAATTGCAGCAATTAAAAAAAATCATTCAAGTGACTGGGCTGCAATATTGCTCGAGTGTGGTTTTCTTGTTGGTTGAAAGAAAGGGAGGCATGATGAGGGTCTGTTTTAGTACGTGCGAGATGCTGTCAGGACTAGAAAGAAGTTGTGGGGCGCTAGAATGCACATGTAGACTGGCATGCATCAATATGTGTAGTGATGTCTCCATCAACAATTAACACCGGCGCAATGTGGAGTCCATGATTTCCAGGGTAAAGTGGCATGCGTGTGCAGGTTTGCACATGTATTACATGCGCATGCATATGCAAGTTGGTGGGCGGCAATGCATACGTAGGGTGCATATGAACCTACATGTACGTGCAGGTTAACGGACGGCTGGAAAGGCGCAAGGAGGGCCTGTACACACACCCCATGGGCAAGTGCAAACATGAATGGAGGCTGAGGTTCATGCGCTACGGTTTCTCCCTTCACTCCAAAAGAATGGTGCATGCATGCGCAGGTTGACGGACGGCTGGAGAAACGCAAGAAGGGCCTCTACGCACCACCCATTGGCAAGCGTGCAGTGTTATTTGTGGACGACCTCAATATGCCTGCCAAGGAGGTGAGGCACTTCTGTAATTGCACAATGTGTTTGAGCATGGTTTTCTTCTCAATATTTGGCAAGTGTGATCAGTGGTTTTTTGTGGACGACCTTAATATGCTTGCCAAGGAGGTGAGGCACTCACATAATTGCACAATGTGTTTGAGCATGGTTTCCTTCTCAATATTCAGCAAGCGTGATCAGTGTTTTTTTGTGGACGACCTTAATATGCTTGCCAAGGAGGTGAGGCACTCACATAATTGCACAATGTGTTTGAGCATGGTTTTCTTCTCAATATTTGGCAAGCGTGATCAGTGTTTTTTGTGGACGACCTTTATATGCTTGCCAAGGAGGTGAGGCACTCACATAATTGCACAATGTGTTTGAGCATGGTTATATACTCAATACTCTGCAAGTGTAATTCTGATGAAGCTTATGCTCATCATGCGCAAAGTTGCGTGCATTCAGCTGGTTTCCAATGATTCAAGGGAAGGTTTCAACCTGTTGACTTTAATGCCGGTCAATACTGTGTATTGCAGGTGTATGGTGCACAGCCACCAATCGAGTTGCTGCGCCAATTCATGGACTATGAGGGCTGGTACGGTGAGTGCGCATTCATTTGCTGCCTGGGTGATGGGCTTGTGCTGTTGCTTGTTTCTCAAGTAACCCTTCAGTCGTGCATGCGTTTGCTCCTGAGCCTCTACTTTTACCTCACCCTTTGTCTTTGCATGCACAATTGCAGCGCACATGCGCGCTGCTGCCACATCGCATTCCACTTTTGACGCAACTATGGATCTGTTTGCATGACAGCAGGCAGCAGCAACACCTTTAAAGCCATGTCCAATGCACAGCCCATCGTAGCCATGGGTCTGCATCCTTGCAAACTTTCTAAGCAATGATTCTGCCGCCATGATCACTGGCAGGCCGCGACAACGCCTTCCGTGCAATGACTGATGTGCAAACCATCATGGCCATGGGCCCCCCAGGAGGTGGCAGGACCTTTGTCACCAACCGCTTCCTTCGCCATTTCAACACCCTCGCGCTGGCACAGGTCAGGCTTTGGTAATGCTTTGGGTTCACATGTTGCGCTCGTGCAATGCAACAAGTTTGCATCTTTGTGCTGATGTGTTCATGCATGGTTTAGTTGCTACACAACACCTTGGTCCAAAAAGGCAAGGTTGTGTTGCTGAATACAAGCAGAGAATGAGGAGTCTTTGCAGACAGAGAGCACAGCCTTTGCAGACAGAAAAGTAGCAGTCTTACCTGTAGGCAGGTGTGTGCCTATTCCAAACGGCCCAACTTAAGTGGGAGCTGTTTTATGCAAATGTGTTGAGGCTGTTTACATCCCTCAGCCATTTCAATACCCTTCAGCTACCTCAGGCAAGAATTTGATAGTTGTTTTTGAGACGCTGTATGTATTGTAAATTCAAAACACTGGCAACCATAGTGTCATAAAACAGAAATAACTGTAAGGAGATAGAATTATATGTCCAGCACCTAGGTGGTTCCAATACCACCATAAGTATTGCATTGCTTCTATGATACATGTGAGGCGGAGACCCTACGAGCATGGCTGGCTACATGCTCTAAAGTTCTTCCCACCTCGTGTACCTGGAGTGCAGGACAAAGCACTACTTGCATTGCTCATTCACTGGCTTTCATTCACACAAATTTCCCACATTACAGATTATCGCTTTCATTACATTCCATCACACAGGTATCATCTTGCTTACACTTCATTCACGCTCACAATTTACTCCACTCACGGGCTTGCCCACATTCTATGTCACACTCTGGAATTGTGCTCGTTACCGGACCACATGCGCGCCCTGGATCACGCTCTGGAAATGCATTCATCATCCGAACCACATGCACGCCCTATAGCGTCCAAATTTACCATCATGCCAAAAACTGCAGGTGTCTGATGACTCCCTGTCCTACATCTTCCAAGCCATCTTGGATTGGCACTTGGACTCAAAGTCTTACCCTCGGTACATCCGCAAGATGTCGCCCCAAGTCATCGCCGCCACGCTGCAGCTGTACTCAAGGGTGGGTGCTGTTATGATGTTGCCCAGCGTGCACCTAATCAGTAAAAAAGGATGCCTGCTTAATGGGTCTGCAAGGTGTCGCCCCGAGTCTTTGCCGCCATGCTGCTGCTGTTCCCATGCATGGTTGCTGTTTGTTTCGCCCACCGCCTCTCCTGCAAGAGAAGCTTGTAAGCTTGTGCTGTTGACCCTCCGCTTGCTTGCACTGATCAATACTAAACATTCTTTTGAGCAACATTGAAAACAGGGCCATCCTGCTTTAGCAGAGGCTTAGAAAGACCAATTTTTGTCATGGGGTGGAGTCTGAAGAGGCATGATGCTCTGCTGCGTGTGCTGTTCAAAAAACAATCTTGTGTCTTTCAAATCTCTTTGTCTCCTTCTCTGCTTTCAAAATTTTCATTATTTCCTGCAGTGGTGCAACGTTGTAGCATGGTGTTCTGTCGGGTTGCTGAGCCTCATGCTCTCCTTTCTAGCATGTCTGCATCAAGAGTTGTGGTCCAATGTGCTCACTGTGCTGCTACTGTTAACACTGCCTTGCTCCTAAAAACACTGCTACACAGTCCACCTCCACGCTGCTACCCACCCCCACAAAGAGCCACTACGTCTTCAACCTCCGGGACTTTGCAAGAGTGGTACAGGTGAGGACATCTGCAAGCGGCTTTGCAAGGCTGGTTTTGGTTGTTTACAAGATTTAGCAAGGGTGGTACAGTTGAGGACATCTGCAAGCGGCTTTGCAAGGCTGGTTTTGGTTGTTTGCAAGATTTTGCAAGGGTGGTACAGTTGAGGACATTTGCAAGAGGCTTTGCAAGGCTGGTTATGGTTGTTTGCAAGATTTTGCAAGGGTGGTACAGGTGAGTTACCTGGAGCGTCAGCTAGGGTCACAATATGCTTCTCTCGCTTTTAGAAGATGTTTGTAACAGTGGTTGGCCTGATTTTCAGGGGTCATGATGATAGACCTATACCCTAAAACTCTGGCTGATTGGTTGCTAGCAAAGCATGCTCTGCCACTGACGTGCCAGCAAAGATCATTTTGGCAAGCTGTTCCAGCTGTCCGTGCTCTCAATGTTCCCAGAGGGCATGTCCCTAGCAAGACCTAGTGCAAACTTATCACAGGAGCTTTACATGCTCCTAGCTTGCTTGGGACTTTACAGCATGATGGCTCAAGGTTCTTTCAGGTAGGCCTTTCATACAGCATAGCAAACAGGCCCAATGATCTGTATTTGTGCAGTGTGCAGGGTCAAGGATTTCTATTTGTACAGCATTAAGGCTCAACTATCTTTCAGGCAGGCCGGCATGCACATTTGCACATCCCCCTCCCCCACCATCACACGCACACACGTGTGTGCATTTCCACCCTTGCTGCAGGGCGTGATGATGCTACCCAAGGCTGCGCTCCCGGGCAGTGAGCCAGATGCTTGTGCATTGTACAAGAGATTGTGGATCCATGAAGCACTGCGCGTGTTCTATGACCGTTTGGTGGATGAGGCGGACCGGGAGTGGCTGCTGGACCAGGTGTGTGTATGCGTGTATATGTGCAGCAAGTAATTGTGCGATGCGCACACTTGTCTTCACGTGTTGATAAAGCGCTTGCACCTGTCACTCTTGGCAGTCAAAGTGAGCAGGTGATTGAATGCATCATGTATGCTTCATTTGCTCGTCCAAGTTATACACAAGGAACTTATTACGACTGCCTGAGTAAAATCTCGGGATCTCTCCATCCTGATTGCACAGTACATTGAGTAGTACCATGAAACCTGCTGCACCCCTGTCCCACTCGCAGCTGGAGGGCCTGCTGCACCTGCTGAAACACCTGCTCACAAATATGCTCATGCCCGTGTCCTGCTCATAGTTGAAAGACATCACAGAGTCGACGTTGGAGGTTGAGAGCCTGGTTGGGCTCATGGCACACATCCTGCCCAAAAACAAGGCTGGTGCCCAGCGCTTGGTGACCGATGACCTGCGCCGCTGCTTTTTCGGCAACTTCGCCAACCCCAAGCTGGATGTGGATGAGCGCATGTGAGTGAATGAAGTTCCCTTGTTGATGCATCAAGGAGCCTAGTCAAAAATGCTAGTTGTGCATGTAAGTAAGCATTGGTTTAAGAGGAAAATAACACATGCATGCGATATCCCCCTCCCACCTACGCACACACACGCACATTCACACACACACACACACACACACACACACACACACACACACACACACACACACACACACACACACAGCCCAGTCCAGCATAGTACGGCACACATTCTCTCATCACAGTGAGCACAATCACCCAGGAAGCACTAAAGGGCATACGATGTTGAAGCATGAAGTAAATGCACAATATCTTTTTTTGTGCACACATTTGCTTTCACCTGCAGATATACAGAGATTGCCGATGTGCAGCATCTGATTGGCGTAGTGGAAGACTATCTCAAGGACTATAACTCTATCAGCAAGCGTCCCATGAACTTAGCCATGTTCCTCTTTGCGGTGGAACACATCAGCCGAATTTGCAGGTGTGGATGAACGTTTTGCATGTATTGCTTAGAGTCTCTTTCACTGGACTGATCTCGTTGCTGCTGCTTTTCTTGCCACTGCTCAGCCTCCCTGCAATTGCTGAGGCTTTCTGCAATCTGCAACTGTCTGTTATGCTTCGCTGTGAATATGTAAGCTGCTGCACTGCCTTCTTAAGAGATCAGCACTTCTGCTTCACGGTTGCTGAACCATCTTCTGTTGCAGCAAATTGATGTTCTGTTTTGCAGGCTGCTGTCCCAGATGAACTCAAATTGCATCCATTGGTGTACCATGGAGATTGCCTCTGATCCAACCTCGTTCTTCTGCTTTGGAAGAGCTCACAAGGCTATATGCATCTGTCACAAATCACTACCTGTTATGCAGGCTACTTAGTCAGCCTGGTGGCCACATGCTGCTGGTGGGAGTTGGGGGCAGTGGCAGGCAGTCCCTCACGCGCTTGGCGTCACACATTTGTGGAATGCAAGTGTTCCAGGCAAGTGGCGCCTCTACCAAGCCTGATCTGGAAGCTCTACTTTTATGATCTGCATGCTCTCTTGCATCCCAGAGACCAAGCTTTGGTTTTCTGACATCCAGAAAGGGTTGCACAGTCTGGGTTTGTGTGCCTGTGCTTGGTTACTTCGCATGGCGTGAAATGCTTTTTAACAGTTGAGGGAATGGCCCGCCCTATGGCAGCTGTCTCGTATGAGTCGCCCCATATGAGTTGGCATGGAGGCTGTCCATTTGAGTGAGAAAAGCTGCCTGCTGACTCTTATCCTTTGACAGGAGACAACAGCCTGACTGAAACCCAAGGAAACGTACTTGAATCTCCCAAGCCAAACCCTTGTCAATCTGTATACCCGTGAAAAAAGATGCCTTGCAAGTACACACCCTGTTCCTGGTTTTGTGCGACTGGCAGCTGCTGATTCTTTTGCCCACAGGTGGAGATCTCAAAGAGCTACGGCCGGGCAGAATGGCGTGAAGACCTGAAAAAGGTGCTGCAGCGTGCTGGCGCTGAGACCAAGCCCACCGTGTTCCTCTTCAGTGACGCACAGGTGTGATGCTTGTCATGACAATGATATCCTCGGCGAGTGCAAGGCTTCTGAGTGCAGATCCTTTCCTAGATCACTGCTTGAGTAGGTACACGGGCGTTCTGGTAGAATCGAGCATGCAGCTTGGCAATGCTGGGTTCCTCTCCTTGCTGGCCATGCTGAAGCAATCATGGCCTGTGAACTTCCACCACCACCTCAGGGAAGCGTGCCTATCAGCATACTTGTCTATCCTCAGCTGGAGGAATCCTTCATGCAATTCCCCCGGCCCCCAAGCTGCAAGGAGCAGCAATGCAGCATGTCACTTCTGTTAACTAAGTTCATGGAAAGCTTGATACTACCTCATGAACATATGTTGCTCAACCTGAGATTAAGCAGGGGTCTTTTTGGAAGACAAACAACGTGCTGAATGCGGATGAGGTGCCCAGCATGATCTGCAATACCTCTCATCACACTTGCTGTTTGACCTCAGATCAAGGAGGAGTCCTTTGTGGAGGACATCAACAACCTGCTGAACGCGGGTGAGGTGCCCAACATGTTCCCCAGCGATGAGCGGATGGCCATCCTTGAGGCTGTGCGGCCTGAGGCATCCAAACAAGGCTTGGAGACACCTGTGGAGCTGTGGGGCTTCTTTGTCCAGCAGGTAGGCATCAGGCAGCATAGCTGACATGCTGTGTAGGTTTGTCAGCATTTGTATGGCTGGTGCACAGTGATGTGGTTAGCTCACTGAAGCATTTGGGGTCGGGGCCTTTCATGGAGATTCTTGCACTTGCGGCAGGCGAGTGTGCGCAGGGTACCTGAAAAGCTTTTTCAAATTAAGAGTATGCGCCAGCCAAACAGGCCGCGTGCATTGAGGAAAGGACCCCTAACTAGCAAGCTATTAAGGGTCTCACCAAATTTGAATACCTGAGATTCGAATGCAGAGCATAATGAGGGATGCTGTGTGTGGCAGCGACTGAGATGTTAAATTGAGGAATTGAATGTTAGTCAGGTGTCATGTAAATTGGGGCACCAGGTGTGTATTCACGGCATTGGAATGCAAGGTTCTGTTCCAGGTCACAACCATTATCAGCTGTGCTAGGCAAAAGCAGTCAAAGCGCATCAGTTTTGCCAGTGCTGATTAAAGAATGCTGCCATTAAAGCCATTTTTGTGATCTGTATGATTGTTGCCCTGCTTACAAACTTTGTAATGTAGTGCCGAACCTACCTGCACGTGGTGTGGTGCTCTTCTCCAATTGGCTCTGCCTTCCGGGAGCGCCTCCGCCAAAACCCCTCTATTGTCAATTGCTGCACAATTGACTGGTGAGTACGCTTGATATTCCATGAGGAAAGGCTGCCATGCGCTTACTCAGTTGGTCAGGAAGGCTTGGAATTTGTTTCTTTGGAAAGCGAGGCATGTCTGTTCCAACCACTTATCTATATTTTGTTAGCATACTATATTTCTGGTGAAATACTTCTGCAGATTGTGCAGTTGAACCAGAAGCAGCAGTGACATTGAATACCGGCTGTCTGTTATTTGTTGCTGTGATTGATATTCCACTTTGCAAAAAGGTTCTTCTGGCTTCTTGACATGGTGCTTACTACTTGCTGCTTCCCATTGAAGAAAGCCCACTTTCTTAATTTCTACACTTCTTTGTGCCATCCAAGTGCCAGAATATACTTAGCTGTTTGCTGTATCTTGCATGGACTACAGGTTCCAAAAATGGCCTGAAGACGCGCTTGAAGCCGTGGCTTACAAGTTCCTTAAAGAAATGGGCAACAATCTGGTGAGCTTCAACAGATGCCTTCCTGGAGAGATGCATTTCTGTGTGTTGAGCAATGCTTCTTGCATTTCTTAGTCCCTTATCCCTTTGCCTCATGCCTTTTGCGTTTTGCATTCTCTGGCAAAGATGGTGTAGTGCTCCAGGCATCTCTTTAAAAAGATTAACTGAAAGCTGCACTCCACTACCATGGTCATGACAGATCTATGCTTGTGAAGTGGGTTGCAAAAGCTCACCTGGTCCATCTCCAGCAGTTAATTTGGCAATGCAGGGCGTTTTGTATTGGGCCAGTTGCGTGTGTCTGCTCCATACCTGGCATATTTCCTGTTCTAAAAGCTCTGCATGCACGCTGTGACATACAAATGAAGTTTTGACTTTTGACTTTTGATTTCTGCCGTGTAATACAGATGCAGTTATGGCTTTGGCCAGCTCTATAGGAACTTGTTGCTGTTGAGGATTGGGCCTGGCATACATAGGGACCTGGCCTTTATGACCATTATTAAATGTGCTTTTTTCATGTCCTCTGTAACTTCTTGGATATCAATGCTTCACTTATGTGAAATCATTTTGTTTCAAAAAAATCACAGACAGCTATTGTGCAGCAACTCGGACAGACGGAGCAAATGGCACAGGGCAAAGAGGTTGCTTAGCTGGAAAAGTGTGATAGCTATATTTGAAATGTGTAAGGCAGCTGCCTATTTTGTCCAGATGAACTCCATGTTGTTGGGATTTTTGCTGGACAAGACATCCAGATATTTGTTGCTTGCTTATGCTGTTCACAGGAGGATGCCACTCGCATCAAGCTTGTCACCCTTTGCCAAGAGATGCACCGCTTCATCGTCAAAGTTTCCCAGGATTTCCTTCAGGTTTGTATTGTACAAAGACTGCATTCAGACTTACCTGCGTGCTATCTTTTATCCCTATGAGTGTGGTTTTCCATAATACACTGGTTTCCCATGATTTGTTGGTGTACATGCTGGCTGATGGCGGGTCTTAGGGGGAGCAAATGAAATGGATTTCTACTTTCATATCCATGATTGTCACATTCCCCTGAACATGTCCTGCTCTTGGTAGCTTATTTGTGTTTGCCTGTTTCTCTTTTTTGAAATATATCCAATTCTTCATGTCTGCTACAAATTGCAGGACCAAGGGCGTTATAACTATGTGACCCCAACCTCTTATTTGGAGCTGATTACCTGCTTCAAGTCATTGCTAGAGGCCAAGCGCACTCAGGTGTGTGGGGGTGTGGGCGTGGGTGTGGGCATGTGCAGGTGAGTTGGTGGGTTTGTGAAGGTGTGGGTGTGAGTGTGTCCGTGCACGTGCGCACTGCAATTCAAGAGTGCCGAGTGCGCTGGTAGTTGCCTGCATACCCGCTTTCCTCTTGAGGTAGTCCCTGGAAGAGCCTGAAAGCAGGAAAGTGCAAAGCAGCATGTTTTATGGCCTGGGTATGGAATGAGCTTACATTGTGGAGGATACCTACAGCAGCAGCAACAGTTTATACATCAGAGCATGCAAAAAAATCTTGATAGAAAAAAATTGGGGGGCAAGCAGGTTCATGTGCCCCATTCCCCTGTGCGTATTGGGGAGCAGATGTTGGAGAAATTCAGACCCCCGTTCCCATGGTAGAATAAGGCATGTTGACCTGGCTTTTCCAGAGCTTGTGCATAGCTGAGGCCCCACAAATGAGTAACAAATGAGTGTATAAGCGCCAACATAGCTGCAAGAGCATCACCAATCTGTGCAAGGCTAAGCTTGAATGCCAAGTTGTGCTCAGCTGAGGCTCTCATATGAGTGCATCAGCATCAAATCCCAAAATGCATACATGAGCATCACTAGGTTGTGTTAGGACCATCGATGGGCTGCTACTTTGCTGCAATCTGCGCACGTAACTGCACCCAGGAACATTGCATATTCCAATCAACATATCGCTTGAGCATTGCAGTGCATCTTGCGCCTAAAGTGGCTTGAATGAGGTGTTGTCCTCAATCATGCACGCAATGCTTCTACCCACAAACCTACCTGCTGCAGAACACCAAGCTGCGCAAGCACTACATTATGTGTATGGATTGACTAAATTTCTTCTCAAAACACACAATAAGCTTTTGTCCACATACCTACCTGCTCAGATTGCCAAGCTGCACAAACGCTACATGATGTGCCTGGATTGACTGGAATTCTTCTCAAAACACACGCAAAACATTTGTCCAAATACCTACCTGCTCAGATCGCCAAGCTGCGCAAGCGCTACATTATGTGCCTGGATTGACTGGGCTTTATTTCAAAACACACAAGAAGCTTTTGTCCACATTCCTACCTGCTCAGATCACCAAGCTGCGCAAGCGCTACATGGTGGGCCTGGAGAAGCTGCGCAGCAGTGGGGAGCAGGTAGCAGGCATGCAAGCAGAGCTGCAAGCGCTGCAGCCGCAGCTGGTGCGCACAGTGGCGGAGGTGGAGCAGCTGATGGGGAACATTGCGCGCGAGAAGAAGGAGGTGGTGGAGCCCAAGGCCGCTATTGTCAAGGTGTGGCTTTCACACACACACACATACACACACACACACACACATACACATTCACACACACACGCACACGCGCGCACACATACACACACATACCCACGCGCGCACACACACGCACGCACAAACGCGAACACACACACATATATGCACGCGCGCGCACACGCGCGCACGCACACACACACACACACACACACACACACACACACACACACACACACACACACACACACACACACACACACACACACACACACACACACACACACACACACAAACACACACACACACACACACACACACAACACACACACACACACACACACAACACACACACACAACACACACACACGCTCGCATGGACCCGCCAGGTACAGACCCTAAAAACTCGCATTCATAAGGTTTTTAAATGTAAATTCAAGATTTTGAAGCTGCCATGGTCTAAGGAGGAAAACAGCATGGCAGAAAAATCTGAGGGCTATGAAGAAGTTGGAGCCAAGTACTGCCATCAACATGGTGTTTATCATCTGCTTGTGGCTCTGTCATGACCTTGTGGTTGATGATATGATTCCCTGGCGCTGCTTTTCAAAGCAAATTGCAGAGAAAAGGCTGTTGTAAGCTGTTGCTCTAGATTATGAGAAGGGCAGGGTTTGAGCGGTAAATAGCAGGTGTAGAAATGGGGGTAATGGAGCCTGTGGCTGCAATGGTAGGGGTTTGTTCTCTGCATTGTCTGCAATGTCGCTGACTTTGAATCAAAGTCTGAATCTTTATCAAAAAGTGGATGGCAGAAGCTGTTGCGTGTTTGTGTGGCACACATGTCGCTTAACCATGGGGTGCCATCTGTAAGCCATGACATTGCCCCATGTGTGCAACTCTGGTTCCGCAGGAGGAGGAGGGGCGTGCAAAAGGAAAGGCTGATGCTGCCAAGGCCATCAAGGATGAGTGTGAGGCTGATCTGGAAGAGGTGAGTTCTGAGGTTAACCTGGGAAGGTAAGCAAATGTGCGTGAAAGCTTGACTTGAAAGAGGTTATTTTTGTGGGTAAAACACCGCTTAATGCTGCAGCAACGCATGTGCACGTCGTCATCATCATCTTCTACTTCCCGTTCTACCCTGAGGTCACCTTGCTCCGTCTTTGCTAGCCCTGTTGGCTGGGTACAGACCTCCAGAGCCGCCATTGCTGCTTGCAACTTACTGACAGGCAATACGGACGCATCTCAGATCGTTCTAGCTACGGTAGCCAACGCTCACTCACAGGAACTCACCACTTGAGGATTGCTCCTGCTTGTCTGCAGGCCATCCCCATCCTGAATGATGCACTGGCTGCGCTGGACACCATCAAGGAGGCCGACATCAACTACATCAAGAAGCTGGGCAACCCCCCAGGGGCCATCAAGCTGGTACGTGCGTGTCTGCATGTGCGCTGCCCTGAACCTCGGCAACTTGCAGTGCTTCTGCTCTGCAGGCCTGTCCACAGAATGAAGTTGGCGGAGAACTTGTGTACCCATGTGACGGCCAGCTTTCCCTTTTTGGGGGGGGTGCATCAAAGCATCTGATGGAGTTGTGACCAAAGGCAAGGCTCTCCATGACTCAATGATCACCTTGTTGCACTCCACTGGGTTTCCTTTTTGTTTGCACAGGTGCTGGAGGCGGTGTGCGTGATCCTTGACGTCAAGCCTGCCAAGATCAAGGATGACTCTGGCAAGATGGTGGCAGACTATTGGAAGCCCAGTGTTGGCCTGCTGAATGAAAAGGTGATTATTGGAAGCCCAGTGTTGGCCTGCTGAATGAAAAGGTGATTATTGGAAGCCCAGTGTTGGCCTGCTGAATGAAAAGGTGATTATTGGAAGCCCAGTGTTGGCCTGCAGAATGAAAAGGTGATTATTGGAAGCCCAGTGTTGGCCTGCAGAATGAAAAGGTGATAATTGGAAGCCCAGCGTTGGCCTGCCAAACAAAAAGGGCCCAAGCATGTGCTTTGCCACCAAGCCATTACCAACCAGTACCCACCAGGACCGGTGTCCTGTGTAGCAGTTGCCTTGCACGTGGACAACGTATTTCTCATACACCTCACTGATGGTAGTGGCTTGAGTAACCTGAAAACACCAATCCTTGAGGAGGATTGAGAGAGCTGACGCACCACGATGAGAAACCAATCTAAAGATGTGTCACATTAAAAAGCCAATGTGCCACAGTGATGAGTATGCTCTGCAGTCAATGGCCTCTGTAAACGTTTCACCTGGTATAGTAAAATAAGTGCATTTATGTGTATTTCATTGAGTGCATCCAATAACTAGCATGTACTCGTGTGTAATTGCTAAACGCATCCCATAACAAGCATATACTTGTGTGTAATTGTTGAAGTGAATCCCTTGATCAGCATGGACTTCGAGCATGTCATCCTGCCAAGGGACTCTAATGTCTGGTTGTGTGCCATATCAAGTTGAAGCTACCATACTTGCTTTTTTTCCTTAATTCAGGATTTCTTGCAACGCCTAAAGACGTACGATAAGGACAACATTCCCCCACGTATCATCGCTGAGATCAGGTACAGGTCCTGTACTCATCCAAACCCTGTACATCTTACTGAGAATGTACAGGCCTTGCATTGTTAAGAGGGTGCCTCAATGGTGATTGATAGTGACAACACTTCCCTGCAGGTGTCTCAGATCAGGTGTGGTACATGCGCATGTGTAGGCAGAAGTTTTTTGCAAAAAGCAAAGTTTAAGGACTTCCTGGTATTGTACAGACTTCAAGATTGATGCCTCAACTTGACCAAAGTCAGGGCAACCTCTAGAAGACCTGGAATTGCTGGCTCTGTCCCACTGCACGCTGTCTTTATGGAAGCCATCAGCACTCCTTTCTCCGGAGTGAAATTTTTTGTTGTTGCAAGAGCCAGTGCATGAGCACACGTATTAGCTTTAAACAACCTAACACGCACCTGCCTTCGGCTTCACTACGTTTTCATTACGCATGTGTGCACGTCCAAGAGCCATGTAGGATGCAAAAAGTCACTGGATTTTCAAACAAAGAATGCTCCCTGATTGCTTGTGTGCAGGTCCAAGTACTTGACCAACGAAACCTTCACGCCTGAGACTGCAAAGAAAGCCTCACCCGCAGCTGAGGGGATGTGCAAGTGAGCATGCTTCATTGTCTAATCCCAGGAATTAGTCACCTGCCTAATAGTTGAAGTAAACATTTTTGGCATTACAAAAAATAAGATAAAATGTATACAGTGCATATAGATTGCAATGTACACTCTTCTGACAACTTTGAAATTTCACGGCCTGAGCTCAGAATGTGTGCAGTTGTGGGCTACAACCAGGCAGAGTTGAACCCTGCATCTTCAAATTGGTTGTTCATCACTTCTGGATTTGTCTTGACATACAGTCGCCGCATTGTGTTTGTTCCTTTTTTTCAAAAGGAATTTAATGCCGCAAGATTGCTTTTGGCTTGTGTGTTTGGTAGCTAGCTACTGTCCTGCTTTGTCTTCTGGGAGCTCAGCATTCAGCTGTGTCTCCTACTTTTTTGTGGTTTAGCAACAACATATGTTTGCCTTTGCTTCTGGGATCTCGGCATCCATTCTTACCGCTGCTGTCAAACGCTTCTGTGCTCTGAAACGTTGGTTGCAGGTGGGTTCATGCCATGTCTAGCTATGACAAGGTGGCAAAGGTGGTGGCCCCCAAAAAGGCCAAGCTTGCAGAGGCAGAAGGCAGCTATCAAGAGGTAGGCGTCGGATTCCCTGGGGCATACCGCCACAATGCTTGCAAGGGCTGTGGTCCCCAAAAGAAGTCAGATTGGCAGCTCAGCAGTGCCAAGCAGTCCTTGGAAACCTTTTGTCATCCACATGCATGCACATGCACACACACACACACACACACACACACACACACACACACGTATACACAAACACACACACACACACACGCGCGCGCGCGCATGTGTGCCCACGCGTGCATATATGCACACACTCTCACCCTTATTCTGGGTTCTGCTGAATTCTTGAATTGTGCAGGTCATGGTTGGCCTGCGGCAGAAGCAGGACGAGCTGCAGCAGATCATGGACAAGCTGGGTGGCATGGAGGTGAGCCCACAGCAGCAAATTGCAGCGACTTGTCACCTCTTTTTGACGTGGCGTCAGAGTTTTTAGCCACTCTAAAAGCAAGCTTTTAAAACATTTCTGAGGCTAAACACTCAGCTTTTTGTATCAACAAGCAGACTTGGGTGCAGTTTTGGTCGGTCGTGTTTGCACCCTCACTCACTCTTTGCACCTGAAAATTGTCCACAGAAAAGCCTGCAAAAGAATACGCACAAGAAAGAGCGCCTGGAGGTGGAAGTTGAGCAGTGCTCCCTCAAGTTGGGGCGCGCAGAGCAGCTCATAGGTAATGTGTTGCCCTCTTTAACCATTTTTTTAGTGTAACAAGTGGTAAACAATTTAATGCATCGTCTGAGTAATAAGTAGTTGTAGTGGGGCGCGCAGAAAAGCTCAAAGGCACGCTTGCATGCTTGGGGATGAGCAGATTGTATTTTGTGATGCCAGCTCCAGCATTTCTGCGCGCTCGGAGGGCCTCAAGGAAATTATGTCTTACCGTGCAAATAGCTATGGTTGTTAAATAGCACACATTGTGTGCTGAGATCATGCTTGCATGAAGCTTTCGCTGGGGCTCTAGACTGACTTGATGCGCTTGTTGATCTACATTTGTTGGCAATGACCTACAGCCCGGTAGTGTGGCTGATCGTGCACATGATGTGCTTCAAATCCAGGCCCCGTGGCCTCCTATGTAGCTAGAAATTGCAGGGATTTCAGACAAAGGATTTCACTATGAATTGCGATTGCACTGGCACTCGCATACATTGGAGGCCTTGGTGTACAAACAATGTGCTGGACAGAGCTCTTAAACATTGCAATGGCCGCATAACACGCGACTGCAGCAAAGTATATCATGTCTTTGCAATCTGTGCAATGTGCAGGTGGTTTGGGTGGAGAAAAGGCACGCTGGACAGAGACTGCAGAAAACCTGGCCCAAGAGTTCACCAACCTCACAGGCGACATGCTCATCAGCGCAGGCGTGGTGGCTTATGCAGGGGCTTTCACGCCCACGTACCGCAACAGCATCGTGCGGGCATTCTTGGAGATGTGCAAGTGCGTGTGTGAAGGAGCAGTGCTGCGATGCTGCTTGCGCTACTGTGTCGTCTGACTTGAAGAGGAGTATTATGATGGTGGGGTTAAGATGTAAATGGGGATGATATCACTCACTGACAAGATGATGGTCGATTTTGAAGGTGAGGCCATTGCGAGAATGAAATCCATGATAATGGTGATGGTGATGACAGCATCTTGTTTCATGTGCTAGTGGGTGCCTGGGCAGCTGTGCTGTGCTCCTGGTGGAGCTGCTGGTGCTGCTCTGTTTGACCACGATTCAGGGTTGGATGATGCAACATCATGAACAAAGTAGTGCTGCTGTGTGTGACTGATATATGAGGTAGAATGATTGATGATTTTGGGTTGTGCTGCAAACAGTGCAGGAAGCAAGCAGTGTTAGAAAGTCATCAGTGCAGCGCCCTCGCCCAGCAATTTTGAACTGGAAATATTGCTATCGCAGCCCCACCCATCGGTCATCTTGTAATTGAAAGCTGCTCATCAAGAAAAAGGCTTAACTGCAGAGTTGGCAACACTGGACAGAAACAAGTGCTCCCGGCCCTGGGACAAGCGTATGCCCAATACTAATGAACAGAGATTGCAAGTGTGGGGTAAAAGCTCTGAAAGTCTGGCGCCACGTCCCTGATATCCTGCCTTTCGCCAGCCACCCCACATCTGCCAATTCTCAGCATGCCATCTGAAAGCTAGTTAAATTAGCAAGTTTTCAGTGAAAGTTGCATGTTCCTCATACACAAAACTTGCATGCATCCTTACCTACTTTGCAGGGTTGCACGCATCCCCCACAACCCCAAGTTCAGCCTTGCTGCTGTGTTGGGCGAGCCTGTCAAGGTGAGCAAATATAGAGGGGCGAGCTTTTCATGGTGAGCAAATGTAGAGGGGTGAAGCTGAGCAAATGCAGAGGGGCAAGCTTGTCAAATGTGAGCAAATGCAGAGTGGTGTACAGCAGGTTTCTATCACTGATAGGACCAGGGGATGTGCATTTATGGACTTTTTCACAGTACCTGAAAGCCCCAAAGTTATTGATGCGATCCTTTGCTCTCAAGGCTGAATGGATCATCAAATCTCAGGGCTGACATGCTTTCCTGAAAGAGTTAGGCATAAGTGTGTGTGTTTGTCCGTCCATGGCTGCAAGCATCAAGTTTGGGGGCCTGCCAAGCAAGCACCTCTGATGGTGTGTTTATGTCATGGTGAAATGAACGATTGATCAGGCCCCAGACTCAACGTGTGGCTAGGAACGGGGCAGCTCAAGTTTAAATCAAAGCTGGTGTACCGAGCTGGTGAGGTTTGGGTTAGGGTGATGTGCCGCAGGCCGTGTGGGCACTTGATTGCTTATGCTAAGCCTGCTATAGAAAGAAAAAAGAAATTGAATTTCACCGGCCAGAAGGCCGCGTGCATTCAGGAAAAGTTCCCTGACTAGCAAGCTAGCAGAAAGGTCTCATCAAAGGGCCCTCAAAACCTAAACTAGACACAGCTAGCCTAGGAGGAAGCCAGAAACAGAGCTGAAGAGGCCTGAACAAAAGTTTGCTGTCCTCCAGCTCTGCATCTGCACCACTGTGGTCTGCATCAAATATGCCTGGTCTGCATCAGGTATCAAAAGTTGGGAAGAGTGAGACATCCATCAAGCACGCACTCACTGCGTATCTTTTGCTGCCAGCTCCCACCTGCTGTCTCTAGTTTTTGCCTGCTCATCCTCCCACCCATCCTTATCGCCCATCCTCATCCCACATTGTTGGTCACGAGCGCAGGTCCGGGAGTGGCTCATCGCCAGCCTCCCCAACGACACCTTCTCCATAGAGAACGCCATCATCGTAGCAAAAGCGCGGCGCTGGCCTCTGTGTGTTGACCCACAGGTGTGTCCGAAGTCACACGTTATCCAGAAAATGCACAGAACATGCATGTTTTGTTTGGGGATTCTGGTTGAATGACTGTGCTCTTTCTCTTGCATAGCCCAGCATAACTTCACCACCTATTGTCGGGAAAACCAACAGTAAACTTGTTGCACTCTGGTGTTAACCATGAATTGTTGCACAGTGCGCAAGGCCAAGCCAACAGATGGATCCAGCACAAATTCAACACATGTTGCTGGCAGTAGCAATGAACCTGATGCACTCTTATAATTTCACAAAGTTATGACATAACTCAACAACGTCTGTTGCACACGTTGCACTTTGCTGCAGGGCCAAGCCAACAAGTGGATCAAAAACCTGGAGCGGCCGCACAAGCTGAATGTGAGTGTGGCATGTGGTCGTTCTGGTGACTGGCGCTGGCCTCCCTGTAGCAAACAATGCCGAGGAAGATTTATTAAGAATCCATTGCAAGGCTTTTGTTTTTGGCTAGTGATACCCCTTTGCATGGTGGCTTCTCCTCCCATCATATAAATTGTGTCTAGGGGTGGGCATCACCTTCTTTTCAGGTCATCAAGCTCTCAGAAGGTGGCGAGTACATGCGCACATTGGAGAACGCCATTCAGTTTGGACTGCCAGTGTTGCTGGAAAATGTTGGTAAGTGCAATACAAGGGGCATTAGTGCCACGAAGCCTGAATGCCACCTGTGTGTCCCATGAAATGCACGTTAAAAAGATCTAGAAACTGGACTTCCAGCTTGCTGCTTCTTGAATAGCTTTGACAATCGTAGCAGGAAGAATGGGAGTGTCGCACATTGTGCAAAATGCCAATTATCGTGCACTTGCTGCCCTTTCGTCGTGCTTAATCAGCAATGCACTGTAGTGTTCATTAAAAGTTTTTAGATTTTTTGATTTAAAACACATGCCTGTGCTTCCTTGCTCACTCAGGTGAGGAGCTAGACCCCAGCTTGGAGCCGCTCCTGCTGAAGCAGACCTTCAAGCAGGGAGGCAACACATGCATACGCCTGGGTGATGCGACTGTGGAGTACTCCAGCGATTTCAGGTGTGCTTTTCCTCCCTCAATTGCTTGCTTGTGGCGACACATGCATCTGTCCGGGTGGTGCGACTGTTGTGGATCCCAGTAACTTGAGGTTTGCTTCCCTTGCAAAGTGAGTGAGTTGCTTGCGGCAGCACATGCATCCGTCTGGGTGGTGCAATGTTGTGAACTTGTCTGGGTTGTTCAATTTTGTGAATTTAGCAACTTTAGATTTGCTTTGCTCCTATAGTCAAATGGATGAGCATGCGTGTTGAGTGTTCCAGCAATCTCTGATGCACTTGGCTTTACTTCCAAAGTGAGCAAAGTTGCTTGTGGCTCTACACATCCTCAGGCTTGTGTGGATGCCCTTTGCGCTTGGAGAGGCAGCACCTAGAGAGTCGGGCAATGCCTGCCTTAAAACATTAGCTTATCCCTGTACGGGCGCTACAACTTCACAGGATGATCATCCCACACAGGGCCTGTTGTTAATGATTTTTTTGCACCCTTCTATTATTTTTGCAGGTTTTACATCACCACCAAGCTGCGCAATCCGCACTACCTGCCGGAGGTGTCGGTGAAGGTCACCCTCCTCAACTTCATGATCACTCCAGCGGGCTTGAGTGACCAGATGCTGGGTGTGGCGGTGGCCACTGAAAGGCCAGACCTGGAGGAGCAGAAAGCCTCCCTGGTAGGTGCCAACTAGTGCCAAATGTTGACAGCAATGTCTGCAAGGATGTGGCAGCTGGAGCTCCCTGACAAGAAGTACCACGCACCGATGACCTTGATGCTCATGATTAGCGTTGCCTGGCCGTAAAGGTTGTTCAGGAGGTGTTGACATGTTGTGGATCTGCCTTGGTCGTGCAGGTGGTCATGGGTGCGGAGAACAACCGCAAGCTTAAGGAGATTGAGGACAAGATCTTGGAGGTGCTCTCCAACAGCCAGGTGAGCAATCATTGAGCACCCTGTGCTTGTCAGAACTGCTTTTGACCGTTTTGTCTGCGTTGCTAGTTGAATTTGGTTCGATATCTCCTGCGCCATGCAACCAAGTCATACTTTCACTGATGCAAGCCTAGGGATGATGGGGCCAATCATGAAAACCTTGCTCCTGGTGGTCTGTAGGGCAACATTTTGGAGGACGAGACTGCCATCCACATCATCACCGATGCAAAAGTCTTGGGCAATGAGATTGCTGAAAAGCAAAAGGTGAGAGGTCAAGGGTGTCTGCATGCTTGATTCCACAAATTCCGCTCTAATCTAATTTTTTGTGGTATGGTTATTTCAACATTAGTGCTTCATGCCAGTGAAGGCGCCTAGGAGGCAATGATGTATTTTATTTCAACCCGTGGCTTTGATTGTATTACAATGGCATGCCTGCGCTTTAACTTGCCTGGCAGCATAATCCTTTGAGATTGAATGGTCAGTCTATACTGTCGCTTGCCTGGCAGCAAAACCCTTGATGGTGTTTGGATGGCCGGTCAACGCTGTCACCTGCCTGGTGGCAAATTCCTGAGCAAGATTTTCATCTGCAATACCATGGCATGCCGCAGGCTGCCCACTCCTCTGCTCACACAAGCTTGCATCTCCAAGCATGTGATTGGATGTCCATGAATACAGATATTAAAAGGAGTAAAAGTATGCAACAGTGATTTCATACTTGCTTGTGCACACAGGCTGCAGAGGCGACAGAGCGCGAGATTGACACAACTCGGGCAGGGTACAAGCCATGCGGTGACTACACGTCCATCCTGTTTTTCTGCATTTCGGACCTGGTGAGCATCTCCAGACAAACAGGGTGCCGCACATTTCTGTGCGCTTGCACCTTGCGTTCTTGCATCCTTTGGGGATGAAGTCAGCTTGCAAGCAACCACCTAAGACTTCTGGGTGGTGAGCTGTAATGAAGCACGGTCCTTAAAATTTAGCCTTCATTGTTTGGCCAGAAGCATGAGATTGAAGGCATGCAATACGCTTCCATGGTGCAAAGCGCACGCAAATGCTTCCGGCATCCAGTACCCACATTGTGCCGTCCCCACCCTGCATTGTTTGGAAAGGCCTCCCCACCTATACCTTACTGCACTTGATATGGAAACTGAACAGTGTTGCTAACATGCTCTGCTAACAATGCCATGTCAGACAACCAACTCGCTTGATCCAGAGTGCTGACTTCTACGTGTACATGCCACCTCAGGCCAACATTGATCCAATGTACCAGTACTCCCTGCTGTGGTTTGTCAACCTCTTTGTGGCCAGCGTGAATGCTGCTGCAAAGGACCCTGAACTGCCGCAACGCTTGGCCAACATCTACGACCACTTCACCTACTCCCTGTACTGCAACGTGTGCCGGTGAGAGGACCCTTGTCTCCATCTTATTGAGCTTCCAGCCCTGAAAAAAAAAACAGATTAAACATATTGTTGCCCAGCGCCTCTCCTTCAAAACGCGCGCTCCATAAGGAGCACTTATACTGGCACTCTCCATGCTGAAGGGATTGTTTGATATGTCCACTCTGCCTGCATGTGCTTTGCTTGCACGCTCTGTTATCAAACATATTGTTTGATCATCCATTATGGGTTGTCTTTACGTCTTAGGTCATGACATTTAATGTCCAGCAGCTTGTGGCATTCATCCTCCATTGTGCCTTTTCTGTGGCTTGCTTGAATGTGCAGGGCTTGGGCAACACGATTCTGCTGCAATACCAGCCTCACCTTTTGAGATTACTTCTTCGCTGTGCAGGTCTCTGTTTGAGAAGGACAAGCTGCTGTTTGCTTTCCTGCTGTGTGTGCGCATCATGGAGTTCAAGGTAGGAAGCCAGTTCACTAGCCCAGTGAATGCAACCATCACTTTTTTCTGGTGGTTCAATCTGACTTTTCCCCCGAACTTTTCCTATTTGTGTTTTGCTCCTCACACAACGTCTGTATCTACTTGCCTGTTTTAAGAGAGCTGCTTCTGGTAATTACACATCTTTGTCTCAAGCAGACAGTGCACTTGCTTAGATACGGACCCCGAATGGTCCCTAGCAAAGGATGTAGCATTAGCTTCGACTTGCTGCATTTAAACATGCACTGCTGACATAGAATCGAGCGTTGATTCATTTAGATTATGAAATCTTTATTGATCAACTTGTGCTGCCCCCCCTCCTTGCAGGGCAGCATAGACTCAGAGGAATGGATGTTCCTCTTGACAGGAGGCTTAGGTGTGGTGCAGCCACGGCCAAATCCAACCACCTGGCTAGTAGACAAGTGAGCGATGGCATGCATTCAATAAGTGTGTGAATGTATTTGTACATGATCGCGTGAAATATGATGCCAAATGCCCAAGAGGTGCCAGGGGTGGCAGCTTGTTTGCGCTCGCGCACACGCACACACACGTACACACACACGCACATACACACACACACACTTACACACACACACATACACATACAAAAAGACACACACATACACGCATACACACACATATACCCACATGCATGCGCACACACAGGGGATGGCGTGAGGTGCTGCAGCTCAACCAGCTCCCTACTTTTATGGGCATCGCGGACAGCGTGGAGCAATCACCTGAGGGGTGGAAGAAGCTGTATGATGCTCCTGACCCCCACAAAGTCACCCTTCCAGGTGAGTGTGTACAAGCTGAAGTTGTTCTTGCATGCTTTTGCAGTGGGGCATGACCCGATATCCAGATATTGCAATTCCTTTTATATTTATCGTGCCTGTGCAGCTACAGCGGTTACATTGGTGTAAGGGCACCTTGTGTACCACAAAGTGTTTATTAAATGAAAACCTGGTGACATTAAAAAGAGCAGCACAGCCAAAGTGAAGGCTACATGTATTTCACAATTGCCATCAAACAAATAAGCAATAAACGGGACACAGGCCTCTTTTGCTGCTTCTTTCCTCATTCAAAAATTCTTTTGCACGAGGCATGTTTTCCCAAGTTGGCTTGTTAAATCGTTTGGTTTGCACCTTATCTCCATTTACCCTTGATTTGCATACAATGCAGGCCTCTACAACAGCTTGGACTCCTTCCGGAAACTCCTCATACTCCGCTGCTTCCGACCAGACAAGGTCCTGCCTGCCATCCAAGAATTCGTCCAAGTCAACCTAGGCAAAAAGTGAGAGACTGAATGACTTGTGTGACCAACCTTTTCCCTGGATTACTTTCCTAAAAACAAGAAAGAGTAAGGAAGAAAAGACTTTCATGTCCGCCTGCATAAAACTTAGGACATGTTTAGGACATGTTTCCTAACTAGCAAGCTAGCTAGGACCTCATCGCTGGATTGCTTTTCTCATTTGAAAACGTGAATGAGCTGATACCTCATGGCTATGATCGGCATGTAGCACTAGATGGTGAGTCTTTAGAATTTTGCTGCACTACGCATTGCGTTCAGATGGCATCCCTGCACAACAATCTCTCTTCCTGAAGTTCAATCCCAGGCTTCCGAGTATGCCGCAAAGCGCTTAAAGTTCATGCCCATCCATGCTCATGGCTTTGCCGCTTACACGCAAATGCATGGTCATCAGCAGGTTCCCCAACTTACAAATAAGTTTTTTTATGTCACTGCATTATTCCTTTGAACCAACACTTCTTTGCCTATCTTTGCAGGTACGTGGACTCCCCACCCTTTGACCTGCAGGCATGCTACAACGACTCCTCTCCCACCACGCCCCTCATTTTTGTCCTCTCCCCCGGCTCGGACCCAACAGCAGCACTGTCCCAGTTTGCTGGTGTGTTATGATATGTTTCGTTTTTTTCACAAAAGCGGAATGTCTCATGAGCACAGCATTTTTCGCAGCAAGGGTGTGACTTGCAAATACTGGAGTTTGTCAAAAGCTCCAAACATCATGTGATCTACCTCTTTTTGTGAACTTTTTCTTTCAACATGGCTGTGCAATTGGTTGGCTTCAAAAAACAGGGCGTGCTTTTTCCCTTCCTGTTTGAAGCAGATAGTTGGCAGGCTCGTTCCTCCTGACTTTGCAGGGGATAGCTGGGTATTATCATTACCTGTGTGGGTGTGGGTGTGTTTGTGCTGGTGTGGGGGAGATAGAGGTAGAGCAACAGTGAGCATTTGGGGTACGTGGAAATGTGTGAGCCACCATCTGAGACCATGCACCAGTGTCAACGCTCACTGCATCTCTACCAACCCCTTGACGATTGCAGCAAGCGTGGGCATGGGTTCGCGCATCTCTGCTGTTTCCCTGGGCCAAGGTCAGGGTGCCAAGGCAGCGGCGTTGGTAACGGAAGGCGCCAACATCGGCAACTGGGTGATTCTTCAGGTGTGCGTGTGCTTGTGTGGTTGGGTGACTGGGTGACTGGGTCGTTCTTCAAGAGTGTGTGTGCGTATGTTTGGGTGGATGGGTGATTCTCCAGCTTGATGTGCAAATAAAAGCTGCAAATGAAAGCATGTTCTTGGGTGGTTGGGTGACTGGGTCATTCTTCTTCAAGGGTGTGTGTGTGTGTGTGTGTGTGTGTGTGTGTGTGTGTGTGTGTGTGTGTGTGTGTGTGTGTGCCTGTGTTTTATTGGGTGAATGGGTGATTCTCCAGCTTGGTGTGCAAATGAAAGCTGGTGCATGTTCTTGGGTGGTTGGGTGACTGGATGATCGTTCAGGTGGGTGTGCTTCACAAAGACGGATGCATATTCTGCTGGCTGTGCGTGTGTCACTGTTGGATACAGGCGATGCTTTGTTCCAGCATCTTCATTGACAATGGAAACAGGGAGCTCAGCGTGGGACGGCAATCTTGGCTGCATGGTCGTGAACAGCCTCAAAGCAAAGATGCTGTCTGGCAGGCATGCTACCTCACCCCCCTTCTGGATGCCTGCCCTGGACAAGGTCTGAAAGTATTTAGGCTGTCAGGCTGAGAAAGTGACGCAGCCATAACAGTGTCTTGACATCCAATGACCAGACACAGCAGACTCTTGTCGTGACAAGGCACAGTGACCATGATTCAGGTGCTGATGCCTGTATTATTGACTCCTGCTCAAATGTACGACCTCAGGGCAGCTGGCAACGTGTGCATGTTCTGCCTGCTGCTCGGTTCTCCTGTGCAGAATTGCCACCTTGCCCCTTCATGGATGCCTGCCCTGGACAAGATCTGTGAAGAGCTGAACCCTGAGACCATCAATCCAGAGTTCAGGTGAGGGGCAGCGAGCGGCCTTCCTGCTTGAAACAATGTGTGGAGCATATCCTATTTGGTGAACTGTTTGCGCTGCCAAGACCACTCTCAGGCAGAAAGGGCCATGAATGCCAATAAGAAGGAATTGTGTTTCTGCATGACAGGACACCAAGGATGTGTTGCACATATGTTTGCATGCGCATGGACTCACACACACAAACACATACACGCACACGCACACACATGCACACGCTGACATGGCATAAGCACCTCCTACTGCAATGGATGCCGCTCACCTCGCTGCTGCTCACTCCATGCCTTTTCGTCCCCTCGGCTGTGGATGACCAGCTGCCCGAGCCCACACATCCCTGCCAACCTTAGCTCCTTTTCATTCCTGTCCACATCCATTTCTGCTTCACTCCTGTCAACATTTGCCCCAGGCTGTGGATGACCAGCTACCCGAGCCCTCGCTTCCCAGTCAACATTCTCCAAAATGGGGTCAAGATGACCAATGAGCCCCCCAAGGGCCTGCGCGCAAATGTGCGCCGCTCTTATTGCATGGAGCCGTTTGCAAATGAGGCAGAGTTCTTTGAGACCTGCAACAAGCCGCAGGCGTTCAAGAAACTGCTCTTTGGGCTGGCCTTCTTCCATGCGCTTGTCCAGGTGGGGGAATGCATCTCAGGGAGAGAAGGGAGGAGGGAGAGGAGGGGAGGGGAGGGAAGGGAAGGGACTGTGTATATGTGTGTGTGCTTTTATGTGCAAACACAAGTGCTTGTCCAGATGGTTAGGTGAAAAAAGGTGTGTTAAGGAGAGAAATAATTGTGCGTGCCTGTTTGTGCTCATGATCCATGTTTTGTTCCAATTCCACTCTTTTGTATGCTTTACTTGAAATGCTTTGTTTTACAATGTACAGTTTTTTACAACGTACAGTTTCCTTTCCCTTGGTTACCAACTGAAGGTAGCTGCGCAGGGGACAAGTGATTTTAATCAAATGGTACTAAGCTCATGTTTCAGCCCTACACTGCCAACTCTGTCAGCTGCTGAGGACTAAAACATACACACAATCTTGCCCAATGATGCATACTTGCTGCCTTTCCTCTCGCACTCTCATGTTGCCCTCTCCTCGTGCTGCCTCTCCTTGTGCTGCCTCTCCTCATGGTGCCCCCTCCTTATCCTGCCTCTCCTCATGCTGCCTCTCCTTTTGCTGCCTCTCCTCTCGCACTCTCATGCTGCCCTCCGTGTGCGCTTCTCTCTACAAGCTGCATGCTCAATGGTCACCCATAATGATCCACACCTGCCCTTGATGATCCACCAGTCCTCTTCACACCTATAGCTTATTTGATGATTCAGCAGTCATCTTTACACCTATAGTGTATTTGATGATCCACCAGCCCCCTTTACACCTAGCTCATTTGATGGTCCACCAGTCCTCTTTACACCTAGCTGCACCTGCCTTTGATGATCCACCAGTCCTCTTCACACCTAGCTTATTTGATGATCCACCAGTCCTCTTTACACCTAGCTTATTTTATTTTATACCTGTACGCATCCTGCATACTCATTTAACACACAAGAAGGCTCAATCGTCGTGCTTACTCGCACCATGCTTGCTCACCACGCTCACGCTCCCTCAACGCACTTATTCACGCTCACTAATTAGATCATCATACTCACCTTCTTCCACTCACCGCGCTTGCTCACCGTGCTCAATTACCACAGGAGAGGAGGCGGTTTGGCCCCTTGGGGTGGAACATCGCGTACGGCTTTGATGACGGCGACCTGCGCATCAGCGCGCGCCAGCTGCACATGATGCTGCAAGAGAACCAGCAGGTGAGGGAAGATATGGGTGCACGGTGCGCTGTGCAAAAGGTGTGAGGCCTTTTGACAGGAGGGATGTCCACATCAGCGCACACCAGCTGTTCATGATGCTACAAAATCACGAAGTGAGTAGTGGTGTAGGCACACGGTGCGCTGAGCAGGATGTAAGGCTTTTAACTAATACCGGTAGGGTATTTATCGTGAGGCTGAGAATGTCACATCAGCTTGATGGGGATCAGGGGTCATAGGTGACTGCAATGCCCATAAACATAACATAATCATGCGCTCTTGGACAGCAGAGACAGGCATGCATCACGTTTGCTCATGAGGTCATGCTCACTCAAGTTCATTCAAGATGCGCCTCAGTACGAATCCACTCTGCTAATACTCTGCCCCTAATGCGCAGGTGCCCCACCAGGTACTCCGCTATGTTGCAGGAAATTGCAACTTCAGAGGCTGTGTGACAGAGTGCAAGGACAGGTTCTTGTTACACGTGCAGCTGAACCACTGCTTTTGCTGCGCAGGTACCCTACCAGGCACTCCGCTATGTCACGGGGGAATGCAACTATGGAGGCCGCGTGACGGACGACAAGGACAGGCTCCTGTTGAACACGCTGCTGGAGCGCTGCTACTGCCCCCAGGTGGTGGACGATCCCAACTACAAGTTCAGCTTAAGTGGTGAGTGCCTGCTTGCTCGGTCACACCGTGCCCTGTGGTGGCTCAGGACGTGCATGGCGTGCTCACATTGCTGATTGACATTCTGAGTGAGTGGTTTCTTGTTCAGCCATGATGTATGTATGTACAGAGACTTGGGGCAAACGTGGCAACATGCCAACTTTGCTGAGTGGCAGTCCGTGTGTTGAGTGCATGGTCAGGCATAAGGTGGCTGCAGGAGACAAGTGAGCAGCGAGCGGTCAGTCAACCAGAAAGGGTGGATTGTGCGATGTTTGTGTGATGAATGCATGGTGGGCCGCATAGCAGCAAGAGATCAGCAAGCAAGTGCTCAGTCAACCAGAACAGTGGATGTCTGCAATGAGTGCACGGGCAGGTGTGGGATGGCTGCAGAGGAGGCTCAGAGGCTTGATACAAGCGGGATGCGCGCTTGGTGCAAGCAAGATGTGCGCTTGGTGCAAGCAAAATGCGCGCTTGGTGCAAGCAAGATGTGCGCTTGGTGCAAGCAAGATGTGCGCTTGGTGCAAGCAAGATGCGCGCTTGGCGCAAGCAAGATGCGCGCGCAGGAGCGCATGACCAGCCCCAGTTTTAAAAAAACTTGGAAGGAAGATCCGATTGAATCGATTCCCAGGATTAGACTAGACCCCAGCAGCTTCAGAAACATCAAGGACCCGCCACGCCAGTTGCTCAACACCCTTGTGCGCTTCACGCCTTCTTTTGCAGGGCTGTATTTCCCACCTGAAGAGGGGAGCAGGGCTTCTCATTTGGAGTACATTGACTCTTTGCCAGCCACTTCCCATCCAGAGGCATTTGGCTTGCATGCCAATGCGGACATTGCCAAGGTATAGGGCACATGCATGCTGAAAAATAAGACATCACCAAGGTGTGGCACACATGCATGGTATGATGATCATGGTGTAGTGCACATGCATGCCAATGCGGACATTGCTAAGGTACATTTAATTCCGCCTCCAATATGCATGTCTGCCTTGCGTCCTTCACAAATCTCACATTTGCTTCCGTCTGCAAAATGCATGTGTGCCTTGCGTCCTTCACAAACCTCACATTCGCTTCCGTCTGCAAAATGCATGTGTGCCTTGCGTCCTTCACGAATCTTAGTGCCGCGCCTAAGATAGGTCTTGTGAAGCACCTAAGGCAATGATGATTTAGGATGGACTCTGCCTGCTTGACCAGTACCTTATGTCACGCTTGAAATAAAAGTGTCAGAGGTTGCAGTTGTGAACTCTGCCTGCTTGACCAGTACCTTTTGTCACGCTTGAAATAAAAGTGTCAGAGGTTGCAGTTGCACAGGAGTGTGCAGTAGGAATAAGCCTGCCTGAGAAAGGCCCCTTGATTGATATGGAAGGGCACGCGTGCGTGAAAAATTCTCTGTATCACATCATAAGCATGCGCCCCCACATTTTGTGGGGTCCGTCACCACAACTCCATGCAAAACAATATGTTCTCATGAATTAATATCCAACACACTTTGTCCTCACGTACTGGTCCCCACCACACCTCTGTTGTTGCAGGACCAGACAGACACGTATGCCATGTTCAGCTCCTTGCTAACAAGTGCATCTGGGGGTGGAGGAGGGAAGGGAGGCGATGCAGGCGGCGGCCAGGAGACCGACCGTGTGGCGCTCGTCATTTCGCAGTGCTTGCAAGTCCTACCCCCCAATTTCAACATCGAGGCAGTGCAGCACAAGTGAGTGTTGGCTTGCTAGGCAGCTTGAGTTTTTGGCTGCAAGATTTGGTGTGTTCTCCTGTCTTGGTGCCCTGTGCTGCTAGCTACCGCTGCTGTTGCTCTGTCTCAAGGAACAAATGCAAAACATGAGGAGCGTCAAGTACAACACATCCCTGAAGCCTGTTGTGTCTGGTGCGTTTGTGATTGCCAGCTTGCGTGTGAAGCGACAATGGGCTTGCTTGCACACTTGCAGGTACCCAGTCCTGTATGAGGAGAGCTTAAATACGGTCTTGGTCCAAGAAATGTCGAGGTGGGTCTGCATGGTCAAGCGCTGGTGTGTGGATGTCAGCACAGGGCTGGGTGTCCCCATCATTAAATGCTCAAGTGACTCCCCATTGCTCAAGTAACTCCCCAGGGGGGAAGTGCAGACCTGCACATCGTTCCAATGATGAGTCTCCCTGTTGGATTGGATGTCATGGCGCCAACATTGCAATGAGACTGGCAATCAGCGATAAATAGAGCTCCCAGGATTGCAGCCGGCTTGCTCCTGCCTTGAAGCAGACGCGCACTTTTTCACCATTTGCACTTTGCTCACACTTAACCCTTACCCTGCACCCTAGCAATGCTTGTGCTTTGAGGCAAACGTGCAGTTTACGAAGTTTTTTTTCTTGCTTCCCCTTTAAATCCATGCGCCAGCGCTTGAGCCCATTGCTTGGCTCGGCACACATTCTGGCTCATGGGCATGTGAATGATGGTAAACGATGGCAAGAGGGTTGGCTATGCGCAAAAGGGTATGTAAGCCAGCGGTGTTTGGCTTGGCACACGCTGGCTTTTGGGGCATCCAGAAGGGCATGAACACGCTTTAAACCCTCCCCCTTGCTTGCCGCCTGTTCTGCACAGGTTCAACCGCTTGCTAGAGGTCATCCGCTCATCCTTGAAGAGCATGGACCTGGCACTGAAGGGACTGCAGGTCATGAGCTCGGACCTTGAGCATGCCCACAGATCCATCAGCCTCAACCAGGTGTGCTCCAATGCGCCATGAATTCATCACAAGCCCCGCAGCCTCCACGAGGCGCGCTGCAAATGTCATCACGAGAGTCCATTACAAACTCAGCAGCCTCAAGCATGGGTACCGCAAATGCATCACAAACCCAGCAGCCTCAAGCATGGGTGTTGCCGTGCTCGGAGGCCTGGTTTTACATTACACGGTGCTACAAGGTCTGGGCAAGTGTGTTGCCTGGTGCTGGGTAAGGTTGCGCACTTGTTAAAAGAAGCTCATAGGAGCTTCTCCTTGTGGATTCCTTTAACGCATGCTCAGCCCTCTTAACAGGTCAGAGGTTACAGGTGCAAAAGGCCTCCAGTGCACCCTCAACCCTCTTTTTCCAACCCTAGTATTAATATGTTGATATGCAGCATTCATGGCTGTTGTGACAGATGTGTGCACAGAACAGTTGCCTTTTCACAATCTGACGTTGAGAATCCAAATTTCTGCACATGGACAGGTGCCAGACATGTGGCGGCGGGTTTCGTATCCATCACTGAAGCCCCTGGGGTCCTACTTGGAAGACTTGTATAGGTGGGTATCTAGCACTGAAGCCCGTGGGGTATCAGTCGCTTCATAGGTCTCTGGGTATCCGTCACTTGAGCCCTTATACCTATCACTAGCTTCCATCGCTTGGGTCTCTGGGGTGGAAAACTTGTACGTGTGGGCACCTAGCACTAAAGCCATTAGGGTATCCGTTATCAATACCAATCGCTTACGTCTCTGGGTTGGAAGGATGTGTGCTGGTCGGTGGCTGCAGGCGCTGTGACTTTGCTTGCAAGTGGCATCAGCATGGATGTAGAGCGTTTGTTAGGACTTTGATTTAGTATGGGTAAAACACACACATGGAAGCGCTAGGTGTTGCACATGTCATTTTGTTGGTCGCTGTCATTTGGCGCAAAAACTAATGGTCCAATTAGTCAACTACCCCGCTTGAGGCTTGATTGAGTTATTCTATATTGTTTATAAAGATGACGTTCATTTGCAGGAATTATGGCAGGTTGAACCTTAGTGCTTCTTCTGAATCAATCGTGGCAATCCGCATGAAAAATTGCCTCCATTGATTGTGGTGCAGGCGACTGCGTATCTGTCCAGCTGGCATGAGAAGGACCCTCTCACCAATTTTGGTGTCTCATTGACAGGAGTGATGCATTCATTGATTGTGGTGCAGGCGGCTGCACATGCTGTCCAGCTGGCATGAGAAAGGTCCCCCCCCTGTGTTCTGGCTCAGCGGCTTCTTCTTCGTGCAGTCGTTCTTGACGGCCGGGCTGCAGAACTATGTGCGCCGCCACAAAATCCCCATAGACATGGTGCGTGCATGTGCAATGCTGCATGAGGTTACCTGATTGGTTTTTGAATGGGCTGCAGAAGGATGGGCGCCTTCACAGAAGGTTCCCTTTGACGTGGTGCATGCGCGTGGTGAGCAGCATGGCATGCCTCGTTGCATGTTTGGCACAGGACGCGATATGTGATGAACTATGTGACAGCTTGCTGTGGTGTCTCCTGCACAAATGACTGCAACAGCTTGATGTGATGTTCTCTGACATTTGTTGCAGCATGCTCTGATGTGATGAGGTGTGTGACAGCTTGATGTGGCGTGTCCTGCACAAATGACTGTGACAGCTTGATGTGATGTGCTCTGACTTTTGTTGCAGCGTGCTCTGATGTGATGAGGTGTGTGACAGCTTGGTATTATAGGTGAGCATTTTTGGCGAGCTCACTGACATGCCGAAATGTTCCTGGCGTGGACTGCAATGTTTCCTTTTACTGGCTCGAGGATGCGGTAAGCTTTTGAGGAGAATGAACTGAAGATGGAAGAGCCGACACGCGCACACAATTTTGCGCACACGTGCGCGCACGCACACACACACACGCGCGCGCTTCTATGCAGGTTTGCTACGACTTTGAGATGTGTGCGGTGGATGTGAAGGAGGCATCCACCACTGCGCTGTGCAGCCCTGATGAGGGGGGCCTTGTTGTCCATGGCCTGTTCCTTGAAGGCTGTGGATGGGATGCACAAGCAGGCATGCTTTGTGAGAGTGCACCCAAGGTGGGTCAAGGCTACCAAATGGGTGGACAATATTTTCGTCAATATTTTCGTCAATATTTTCGTCAAGGCTACCAAATGGGTGGACAATATTTTTTCCCCTGGGCAGAAGAGCACACCTAGTTGTTTGTTGCGGGATCCTTTTGAGAACTGCCACAAACTTCACCCACTTGGGCAAAATTGTACAATAAGCAAAAGCACCAGTATATCCTGTCATCTGTGTGTCAGCATCTGTTTCGTTCATCACCTCATTTCCCGGGTCTTGCGTCATGCATTTTGGGAGGATGTGTACATGCACACTTGCATGCTCATGCGATTGGACAAGTTCAACGCACCCTCTGCCTGTGCATTCACTGAATGCACTTGCGCTCGGTGATGTGCAGGTGCTCTTTGTACCAGCACCATGCATACGGTTGAAGCCCAAGATGGCGGATCAGCTTTCCACCACCAACCACTACAATTGCCCCCTGTATCGAACGGCGGAGAGAAGAGGGACGCTGGCCACCACAGGCCACTCCACCAACTTCGTCATGTTTGTCAAGGTGATTTATTTTCTTGTGCCCTTGTGAGATGTTTTGTTTGAAACTTCCTGGCCACTCAACCAACTTAATATGCTTGCCAAATGTGATTGCTTGTGCCCTGTGAGATGTTTGGGTGGGAACTCTGGCCTGCTTGCGAATTCTGCTGACCTACTGCTCATAACTGAAAGCAATGTCCTTATCCTTCTATCCTGCAAACCTTTACGAGTGCAATACGAGCACATCATTGTCCTTGGCAAATGTCATCCAATTGCATGAGTCAGTATGGTAGTAATTTTAATAAATGCCTGTCTCCCTTGTAAGACCTTCCAAAGTTTTTAAAACTATCACCAAATAGCTAGCCAACTACTTAAAGTTGCTGCTTGTGCAATAATTTGTTTGCTTTTTTAAATGCAGATGCCCACTGACCAAGCTGCTTCTCACTGGATCATGCGTGGGGTGGCACTCTTGAGTGCTCTTTCGGATTGATTCCTCTAGAATTGCTTGGAAAGCAGCTCAAGAGGGAAACGTAGGCTGAGCAATTGCATTTGCGTCTTCTGTTGTATTCTATGCACGCATCTTTGCTGATTGCAAGGTAAAATGACAGCCCCTCATGCAGGGATGCACCTCGATTGTACGCACTGACCTGTTAATATTTTTTTAATTTAATTGAACATGAACTTCTGACGCTTATCTACTTCTTGCACGATGCACTGCTATCCTTTTGTATGGTCAACACAAAGCATATTCTCAGCAGGATTGAAAGGCAACACTGAGCAGTCCAAACTTGACATTGCTTCTTACTTCCCTGACGAAATGACTCACAGTAGCAGAGGACATCAAGAGAGAGAAAACTGAAGACGCAAGCAGATGCAAGAAGAAATCCACCAAAACAAATCAAAAAGAAGATTTTCCTCTGCCTACGTAGTTTTTTCTTTCTGTCTAAGGAAACACACCTAATTAGCAGGCTAGCAAGGGTCTCGCCAAAGGGCCCTCAAGACTTTATTTGTACACAGCTAGCCTAGGAGAAAGGGGAAAGCCAGAAACAGAACTGGTGGGGATCAGGAGGGTTGCCGGCCATGCTCCTGGACGCTTGGATTCTCCTTCTCCTGCTCTCCACTGCAACGCGCCGAGCAATACCCCTCCACAAACCCAATGCCTTTTTACCTTTCCACACTGTCAAGAATCATGACTTTATTGCTAGGGATAAGAAAGAAACTTGAAGTCTTTACCAGCCAAAAGGCCGCATGCATGTGCGAGGACACACTGTCGCACTTCAAGATGTTTTCATCTGAACATTCCATGCTGCTCATCCTCAAAAACATCCTAAGCATCATGCAAGGCAGATATAGAGAAAACCGT
The DNA here is from genome assembly GCA_914767535.2 of Dunaliella primolecta. Classification (NCBI taxonomy): domain Eukaryota; kingdom Viridiplantae; phylum Chlorophyta; class Chlorophyceae; order Chlamydomonadales; family Dunaliellaceae; genus Dunaliella; species Dunaliella primolecta. The sequence continues at coordinate 12,832,731 of OU611754.1, read as the reverse complement.
CAGGTCACTCTTCTCACTCGCTTACGGGAACCTCAATTCTTCTGCTAGGCATAGAACTGGATGTTTTTAACCTTATAATTATGGGTAAGATTTTTGTTTCTTGCCCTGCACAGTGACTGCGTGCACCAAAAATATATTAAATTTGAAGAGGCGCGGTAGTGAAAAATAACGTTTTGGAAAGTGATTGGCATGAGTGGGCAAGTCTTGGCAGATCCCTCCGGCCCCCCGCTCCACCTCCCTTGGCAGCCCCCCCCCCGGAGCTGCTCCCTCAATGCCAGTTGCTCCAGAGCATCAGAAAGGTAGGCTAGCAAGCGCAAGACTCGATGTTTGGTTTGGACTGTTATCGCCTTTGAACAGATGCTTGCTGTGACACACACTCATTGTGGGGCCAAAAGCCCCTGCACAGCCTCAAAACTAATTTATTTTTATTGGGTGCAGGATGGGTTGATTTCTGTACGGTAGTTAGAAGAACTCTCCTTAATGCACACGGCTTTTTGGCTGGTGTAGACTTTATCTCCTTTTACTCTACATTTCTACTCTACATCTCTACTCTACATCTCTTTCCTTTCCAATTTTTCATTTACATCTGAACAGCCTTCTCAGATCCCGAATGTGTAGTTCCCCCCCCTTTTTTACACTGTAGTTCAGACGCAATCGTATTGGTAGGGGCGATAAAAACAACAGGTATTTCTCTTGAATAAAAGTGCATAGACGTGCATAAGGACAGAACGTCCTCCCCTGTAGCATAAGCCTCCAAGGATACGATCCATGATAGTATCTCACTTCTTAGGTACGAGCTCATCCATCATTGCCAGATGTGACCAAACGCTTGCCAGTGTGTTTGCACACATCATCCCACTGCGCAGAAAGGATACAAGTAGGGTAAGGTGAGTGTAGCTTTCAGTTTAAATTAGATCAAGATGTTAGTTGTAAGGACTCCTAAGAGGTGTTAGATGTGTACATTGGTAATCAACATTCAAGATGGAATCCAGCGCACATGGTGATGCCAGGTTGTAAGTGCCACTTCCTGCCATTGCAAGGCATGTGAGGATCATCGGATCACAAAGCCTCTTAAGGACTATCCACTTGTTCGATTTTCGACTAAAGCAAGGGCCCCACAGGTATCAATGATCAACCATAGCTAGACCCTAGCTAGCTCGCTAGTCAGGGGATCTTTCCTTAATGCACGCAACCGGACCTGGCATGTGTAGTCTTTTCTAACTTTCTTTTCCTCTCTTTTCTTTTCTTTCCTTTCCTTTTCAATCCTCAAACCAAACACCTTCTTGGTCACAGTTTCTCATGAAGCATGCTTTTGTTCAAATTGTTTGATGAGGATACAGACAAACTACTAAGAGCAGCGTTCTCATTCTTTTCCAAACTGTGTGTATGTACGTGTGTGTGTGCAGTGTGCACGAGCTTACTATTGGAACCACAGCTTTGAATTTGGCCATTGTGTATAATCTCTGCCAGCGCACTTTCTGGCATTTCTGAAGCACGTGGCCTACAGCACCCAAGCCAGATGCTTGCACTTTGCAAAGCTGTCTTTGTCACTGCGCCTAGCATGGCTAAATTTTCGATCCCCAACCCATTCCCGAACACGACCGCTCAGTCTCAGCAAGCTTTGCAGAAAAAGCACAATTGTTCACCTTGCAGCAGGAGCAGGCATCCTAATGCCGGGCATCGTAGAGTCAACACACACACACACACACACACACACACACACACACACACACACACACACACACACACCTAGAGTCACAACACACACATACACACAGGTCGAGGCAACCCTCACGCACCTTGCAGCAGCGGCGGGCACCCCAATGCCGGGCATTGTTGAGTCACCACAAACATACAAACCAGGCACAGGTGTTTTGGGGCCAGGCCAGCCGCCGCCCCCTGAAGCAGAAATGCCTGGCCCATATGACCCTGTGTCGTGCACAGAAGTAATAGGCTCTTAACTCAATCCACACTGCTAAATCAAACTTTTAACATTGTTCTTGAGAGCATCCTTGCTTGCAAGGGCAATACACAGGGTTGCCAGTCCCATTCATGTATCTTGGTGAGGCCCTAGCTAGCTTGCTCATTAAGAAACCTTTCCTTGATGCACGCAGCTGAAACTGGCTTGTGCAGTCCTTCCCTCTCTTTTCTTTTATATGCCGTAGATTTCCACTTTTTGCAGGAAAATTATGACACTGACAGAGCAGTGTGGTGCAAATAGCGGAGCACCAGCGAGCTCGCACGGTGCCTGCCCCAGACACTCGATTGCAAAAAGGCCAGCAAGCTTCATACATGAGCAATTGCTGTAAAATTGCGCCTCCTTGTTTACTTGATAAACTGCAAATTTAGGACCAGCCTTACCTCAATGCACGCAGCTGGACCTAGCTCGCGTATCCTTTCCTTTCCTTTTCTTTCCTTCAGGAGCCATGGCAAAGGAACCCTAAGGTGGTAATACTGTGGCTTCAGACCAGGCAATGAAGACTCTAAAAAGCACACTACACCAATTATGGGGCTAAAAATCAATGTATGCCTGAACGGCGCAAACTGACCAGATCAACAGATACATCCTTCCCTACCCCCCAATGCGGCTCGAGGCTTGAAATTGTATTTCCACCTCAATTACGCAGGAATGTATGTTCTGTAGCTTTGTGGCCCTCATAACTCTGTTGTACTGTTTGTCAACAATCGACACACATGAACTTGAGGCGGCCCCAGGACACACCTCACTCTTGTGCTAGTACATGCGTTATCCTCTGTGCTGCTTGTGCATAACATGCAAAAACAATTGCGTTCTGCACTGAAAGCATGCAGCGATTCATGCGCACATACACACACACCTCTGTGCCGATTCAAGAAGCGCTCATGAGTGAGGGGAGTGCCAATAAGTGTCACTTCAGCTCGCTGACGGATGTCTGGTATTACTCGCTCCAAGGCCTGTGGGGATCGAAAATTATGGAAACGTACCGTATATGGATGTATTCATTCCTCACCCCTCGAAATTTGATTCTGTGATTCCCGCCTTGATCCCGCACCCCTCTCTATATTTATTTTTTGGTTTCCCGCTTATTCCTGCAGGGACAATAATTCTGTATTTGACTTAAGATGTCTTAAGTGCAATGGCATGTACAAGCTGCCTGCAGCAATGTAGCTGCATCAGTTTAGAAGCAGGTTAGCTGCACTGCTCTTGCGTGTGGAGGTTTGCAAGGCGCATGGTCCCCTACTCTTGAGAAGCAAGCTATTGTTGAAAAGAACAGAAAATCCAGCTGCGCACACTGCTCCCTTGTACAGTAATGCACTCCAAAGAATACATTTTATTTTTTTTTAAAGCCTGAGCTCCAGCTGTGCAAACTGTGTCAGAAATTTCCTGCCTCGTTTGTTGAGCAATTGATGCTGTCGATGTCAACCGCACGGCGGACATCAACCGCATCAACTGCAATTCAACTGAGGAAATCCTGAGAGGCATGGATCCACTTGTTCAGCATCTCAATCTGTTTCAATCAATATTTTGTTCACTTCTTGCAGCTAATGGGCATAACACATGGACATTGATAATATGATCGAAAAATTTCACCTTTGGCTGCTAATCATTAAATCACTGTGGCACTTATTAAGTAAATGAGTTGATCAGTGGTTGTCTAAAGTCAATCTGCAAAAATAAATGCGAACAACATCATTAGGGCAGTAAACCTCCTTACTAAGTGGTCACATAGCTACATCATAGCAATAGTTTGGTGTTTCATAAAACTGAAATTGCAACGCATATTTTTCAAGAGGCAAAGAAGCAAAGGGAGCAGTCCACAACGTTCTTATGGTACAAATTCCTTTTTCAGAGAGTTTTACAATAAATTGTTTTCAATGGTATCATTGATTGCTGAAGCTGACCATCAGGAAGGGTTCTTGGCTTTTAAGCAAGCGGCTCAAAAACATTTTTTTTAACATTATTTGTTATATTGTACCGATTTGGTGTAATGGCCAGTTGACAGGCCGCCCAGCAGAATTTTTTTCCATCGCAGTACTTTCCAACCTAAGCTCATTCCTATTGGAGGTTATATAATTTAATGTCACCATCCTAAGATGTAGGAACCAAACTTGGTGGACAACAAGGGCAGCACCAAATTTTATATTTATCGTGTTGGAATAAATTCCAAGGCAGAGGGATGAGGAATTGCTCATGAGCAGTACACGCAAAGCTTGCTGCAAGATGCCGTCATCAATGCAGTTACAAGTTACAGTTGAGCACGCACACATGTGCGTGCGCATGCGCCCACGTAAGCACGCAGCAGCAGCACACACAGCAGCAGCAGTGGCAGCAGCAGCAACAGCACATGCACACACACACACACTGCAGCAGGGGAAAGTGCCCATGGACACACACAGCAGTGGCGGCAGACACACACACACACACACACACACACACACACACACACACACACACACACACACACACACACACACTTGTGCTCACATGCCATGTTTGCCATGTTTGCGCACTCCTATGCGCGTGTGTGTGTATGTGTATGTGTGTGTGAAAAGAGCCTGTAGGCAGGCTGCATGACCACTTGAGCTGAACTGTTCTCCGAGTACCACTCTTGAGGGTCTCCTTGAGGTATATGTACAACTAGCCCTGTAAAGCCTGGTTGGTTACCGTGCGGTTGACAATCCAGCAAACAAACATGGCTGCACGGTTGAAATACACGCGGTTGAAGAGCGGATGCCGCGTTTGATGCGGTTGACATCATCTTATCGACCACGTGTGTTTCGACCGTGCGCCTGCAGCTGTTTGCTGGATTATCAACTGCTCACCAACCGTTGCCTGAAATGTCTGACATGCTCCTCCTGGGGGGTTCAGGAATCACATTCCCAGCTGTTGACACCCCCCTAGCGCTTTAAGCCTTTCGCTTTAGAAAAAAAAAAGAAAAGAAAAACTACGTAGGCAGAGGGAACTCTCCCTACATCAATTAAGGAAAAAGAGACACATTGGCTCAGAAGGGCCGTGAGCCTCCTCCACCACAGGCTTTCATTTTTGCTCACACTAGAAAATCCCCGAAAAAATGATCATCATCACACACTTTCCTGCATGCTTCAAAATGATTATTTTTCCCTGTGTCTGCAGTCATCCCGCACCCCTCAAATACGTTACTTCTGCAGGATGATCAAAAAGTAGTACAGCAACCTATCGAGCAGGGGCTAAATTTCAATGAGAGGAAGCTGGCAAATATGACTTCCATGCAAAGCGATGCAGGTAACAGCAGTCTTGGTTTCTTCACACCCTCATTGCTTGAATCCCTGCACATTGCATTGGCCCCTCTCACTTTCATCCCTTCTTTTTGCACTGCACTCCTTCTGCACATTTGCAAGGCCAAGGAACAAAGGGGATGCGTGCTCTGGCAAGCAGAACACAATGGCAAATTGAGGGAAAGCGGCGTGCTTTTAGACAGACTTTTTGTTTCGACATGCTCATGAGCTTCATTACCGCAGGAAGTGCAGGCTTGAACGATCAAAGAAGTGCTGACTTGTTACATTAAAGGAAATAGTGCTAGTGGAATCAAAGCAGAGGTTGAGTGGTGGATCAAAGGACAGACAGCTAGGCAAGTCAAAAGGGAAGGCTGGTGGCTGGATCATAGGACAGACAGCTAGGCAACTCAAAGGGCAGGCTGGTGGCTGCATCAAAGGACAGACAGCTAGGCAAACCAAAGGGAAGCCTTCTCAATGCATCAAAGGGCAAACTGCTTGGTGCATCAAAGGAAGGACTGCTCTGTGAAATAAAGGAGTGTGGATTTGGGGCATAAAACGCCCTGCATCTACCATCCAGTCAGCACGCACTTGTTGCAAAAGCCAGTTGAATCATGCATTCTTCACACCTGCCACAGCGGCTCTGCTCGCTGTTCTTTGAGGGCCTTGTACTCTGGAGACTTCGTGTCCATACCCTTCCACAGATCATATGGTTCATTTGCCGCGTAGTATGCATGTACCACAGCCTTCCCAGGAGGGGCTAAGCTAGGGTCAAACACTGCAAGCAAGGCAGGAAGCGAGGCCTTCATGCAAAGCAGCTACAGGCTAGGTCCTTGTGGCCCAGTAAGCCATCTACATTCCTTCGCGCAGGTGTCCCCATTGATTGCTCGCTGGCAACCAATGTCATTTGTCCCTATTGCGCAAAGAGTGAGAGTGCCAGCAGCAAATTGTTTGAGAATGTAAAGAAAGCACGACCTTCAGCTCCTCAAAGAGCAAGTGAAGCGTCAGGGGCTTGCTTACAGCTGCCTGTACCAGTGGATTGGCAACTCGCATCCAAAAAAATATCTGGTCCCCCAAAAGGAAGAAAGCAGTGTGCTCTCTGACTTTCCTTTGGCAAAGCTCACGACTTTTTACAGATGGTCTGTTGAGTGTGCTTGTTGATCTTGTGGTGGGAACGCTATGGCCGCCTCACCTGTTGGAAGGCTGACACTAAATCAATATGACTTTGGTCGCTTCGCTTGTTATCCAACAATGCTGACGATATACCAATACAACTATGGCCGCCTCACCCGTTGGAATGCTGACTATGCACACATTGTGGGGGGCAGGCAGGTCCGTGTACAGGTCGTTGATGATGAGATGGTGGCAGTCCAGATCTGGAGGCAGGTCTGAGGCATCAATGCCGAGGTGCAAGTGGATGAACGAGTCGAGCTGCAAAGTCAGGGACAAAAGTGACGGGTAAGTTAGTCTTTTGCAGGTCTGAGGCACAGGTGTGAGCAATTGCAGGTCTGCGGCACCAGTGCCGAGGTGCAAGTGGATGGAGGAGTCCAGATGCACAGAGGTGAGGACATGATGATTGGCAGGTCTGTGACATCGATGTAAGAATGCGATTGGATGCAGGATCCCAGATGTCAAGCGAGGCACGATAATGGCAAGCTGGTTCTTAACAGATATTCGAGGCACAGATGAAGCAGGTGAAAGGATAACATAACAAAAAGAGAGGATTAGGTGAGGTGTAAACACATTTTAGCATGATCCCCAAGATGCAAGTGCATTAAATGATCAAGCTGCATTGAAAGGGACGAATCAATGGCACATAGATGCACACCGTTGGAGTGCTCAAGTGCAAACGATCAATGAGTCAAGTTGCAATGAGACAAACTCAAGTACTGAGAAACATGCCTATTCACAAAAACACGGACACACTTGAGTACTGAGGACCAAATTGCACAGGACAGGGGCCATAAAAAAGAGCAAAAGATTTCGAAGCAATGTGCATCTGGCACTCCAACAGTGAGGCAGGAAGTGCAGGCTTTCCACTCACCGCAGGGGTGGCTGCTCGTTCTTGGCGCCACTGTTGTGGGACATTGTCAGGTGGCAGCAGCTTCAGCATATCCCTGCCACAGACAAAAAATTAAACATACATCTCCCTGGTTTTATAGATTTCGTTCCATGAAATACTCACCTAATGGTTTGACATTACAAGGGCGTGCATGGCAAAATTAAGGGTGACAGCTAGCTGGTATGGTGTGACATGTATACCATATGGAGGCAGTGTTAGTATGCTGGCATACTAACACTGCAAGTAGCAGTGTACCAGAAAACACAGGCAATTTAAGGCATTCATACTTGCCAGCCAATGTGCACACATGCCTTTCACCCTGCTTGCGTTCCTTGCATGGGCTACTATACAAAAGCCAACGCCTCAAGCAGCCTCTTTTACAGCAACATGAAGTCCGGAGACTCCTTTCCTTCTACTACTTGATAAGGAGACTGATGCTATGCATGCTGTCAGATCACCATACCAACGTTAAGATATTGAGGTGACATTCATCACTATAGGCATTGGATTTAAGATAGACATTACAGCGCATGCCTGACTTATGTACGTGTGAGAAGGAGGCATACTTCATGAAGGTTGCGAGCAACAAGGAAGATGTTGTTAGCATATAAAGATGCATTTGTCTGTGAACATATGCTGTCATCTGTCTATGTAAGTATGCTGGCACCTGTCTGTGAAAAAATGCTGGAATGCATTGCAGGAGAATGGTGAAGAAGGCACTCTGAGAGAAAGAATGTGAGCGTGTGTGTTTGTAACGTGTGCGTGAGAGAGAGAGAGGGGGGGGGGGGAATGGGGGTAGTGAGGGAGAGAAAGATAGGAGGGGATATGCAGCAATTGGGACCATGAGGGCAAATTTTTGTCTGTGCTGTAGCTTATACCACAGGTTAAGTTCTGATACCACAGGTCAAGTCCTTGACTGTGCTGCAGCATATACCACAGTCTCTAGCGTGAACATGCTCGATCATTATCATCGTTTCATCATCATCGTTCACATGGCAGCCCACCGCAGCTCCATCCCTCTCACCATACTGACGCATTACTGACAACGCCTTTCTTTGCACGCAGCACTTGCCCACTGCTGCCAGTTTGCGCGCTGCCACTGCTGCTGCTTGTATTGCCATTTGTAGTGGCACCAGCATCAGCATCAGCCAAGCCAGGGTTGCCTTCTTTTTTTATGCGCTTGGGACGCACTCGCACACCAGCAGCTTGCCCATTCTCCAGAAGGATCTGCACGTAAAGGAGAAAGAGCATCATTGCCACTGTTGCTTGACAGTGCTTGCCTGGGTTTCCAGCAGGTTGGATGATTTTCTCCACCCAAGTTGCTTAGCAAACAGACAACCTAGAGAGCACGTCACCAGCATCAGCGAGTCATTGAAGTTGCCCTGCTATTCATCAAAGATCAACTTACAACACAGGCCAAGATGAACGCTGTCGTGCACACAAAAAGAGATACCACATAGTGCATGCATGCAAAAAGAGATACCACATGTGCATGCACGTGCGCATGTAGAAGGAACGTATGGCACTGCTAAAGCTAAAAGCAGGCCATTGGTAAAGCACGATTCATAACTGCCTGGCATGCTTACCCGGCTGAAGGCCACTCCCCACATTGAACTCATAACTTGTACAGGGGAACATCAGCATCACAGAGCGTTTCACAGCGGCCTGACTAGCCTATTTTTCAGGAAGTCACATCCCATCATGCAGTATTTGAAAGCTTTTGGGCATGCATACCCGGCTGAGGGCCACACCCCAACATGTTCTTGTTAGCTTGTAAAATGGAGCACCAGCCTCAAGAAGAATTTCAAAGCTACCAGGTATGCCAACTGAGCTGCAGGTTCCTTCTCAATGCACCTGTGCATCAGGCACAGGGCTGACTAGTTTTATATGATTAAAGAGATACAGCACATACTCGGAAACTTTAAAACTGGTCATACTAAGAATGGAGTTGATGTACAGGATTGGCCAGTCTTTGTAGAATGCGCTCCATGAAAGCACCCACCTCCTCAACATGGCTGCTCAGCTTGATCTGGCCACCATACTTTGTGATTCCTCGTATAAGGGCATCAATGATGGCCTTGCTGCCTCCCATCTGCACAATGTTCAGAAGCGGTGATAGAAGGTAATTGGTGCATGTCTCTTTGTAATCTAACAGTACCGCCAGATCATCGATTAGTTGCTTGCTACAGAGATCTACAGTGCCAAGCAGCCTACATCCCAGGCAGTTTTTCTCTTGTCTTAGACTCAAGACTCAAGTCAGGCAACTTGCAGGTGCTGTGGTGTTGCTTCCGTTGCATCGCTGGTGGAAACTTACTGGATAGTCAATGGCTGATTTCCCGGCATTCCTGCACCAAGGGGGCATACATAGTTACTTATTGAAGTTCAGAAGTAGGCACTTATATGCAACAGGCTACAGCCTTACATTTGAGTGCATAAAACTAATAATAAAGAGCAATGGACAGCTAAGCTGCTGTACCCCATTGCAACCCAGCCCTTTAAGTGCCCCAGGTGCTTGTTGCAGCTTAAAAATGTGTGTTCATATGTATATCTGTGTGTGTGTGTGCACGTGCATGCAACTGTTTGCATGCAATAAACATTATTCAAGCACGTGCGAGCAAAAGAGACTTGTATGCCCTCCTCACCTTTCCAAGAACATGAAGGCCATCTCGGCACACAATGTATCCCTGCAAAGACACAGGACAACACAAGTCACATGAGCACTTGGCCCCACATACATTAGTGAACGCACCCGACATTTTAGCTGCGCCGACGTCCAAGTCAACCACGCTCAAGCAACATGGCAACCAACTTGGCTTCAGCTAGGCTGCCCTCACAGGCAGGCACCCTTTTCTTCCCTTTTCTTTCTTTAGCCTAAAATTTAGGCTCACTTTGCTGTCATCCCACTGAGGACAATGCACTCAAGGCTTACATTCAAGGATTGGGATTGAGCCTTCAGCCAGATAGTTTGGCTGCTCAGCCTTCCACATTGCTGTCATCCTGTTGAGGACACCACACTCAAGCTTCACATTCAATAATTGGGGTTGATCTTCAGCCAGATAGTCTAGCTGCTCAGCCTTCAATACTCACTTTGCTGTCATCCCGCTGAGGACAAAGCACTCAAGGTCCAGAAACGCCCTCAGCCAGCGGTTGGTAACCACACGGTCAACCACTGCCCCAAAAGGGCCTGTTAAAGTGCCGGCCACTCCAGCAGTGGCCAATAGCTCTGGGCCGAGGAAGCGAGCAGAGGTGAGGAGCATTCCCAGATCAGAGCGGATGGCTGCAGCAGGGAACAGAGCCGCGCCCTGCAGCACAGATACACACACATGTGTGCGCCACATGCAATGCCCATATCAGAGCAGATAGCTGCAGCAGGGAACAGGGCCGCACCTTGCAGCACTGAAACGCACAGATGTGTGCTCTACATGCAGCAAGTGAGCCTGTGTGCAATGCAAAAAAGTGTGAGAGCAAGGCAGGTCTTAGCGGAGGTCAAGCTTCAAGCTTCACTTAACTTACATTCCTTGATCCTAACCTCAAACATATGGGAAACACCCCTTAGCTTGTTACCGTTTTGTCGGCTGTGAGTACTGCATGTTCTCCATTTGCGTTCTGTCAATGCAGAAAACTTTTCATTTCTACTACCAATGCATTTCATCTGCACAAGCCCAGCCATGCTTATGGTCTCTTATCCCTCTTGTGCGCCTGTTGCTGGATCGCGCACTTTTCTTCAACTCTTACTCCATTAAGAATCTAAACTCGTATGGTTTAAATTTCTATCATCTTTTATCGCGAAGTTAAATTAATCTGGTTAAAATCATAAGCTCTTGCAGCCCCTGAAACTAGTCAACTCCCATTGTTCTTGTGAGGCTGCAACTGTGGGTCCTGCACCTTCTGTGTTGCAAACTTCTTGTGGAGCTGCAGCTGGGTCCTGCACCTTCTATGTTGCAAACCGCTTGTGGAGCTGCAGCTGGGTTCTGCACCTTCTATGTTGCAAGCCTGCTGCAGTAGCCTCCCACACCCCTGGTGCGCACCTTTTGCAAAGGCTCCAGCTCTTTTTCAAGAGCTAAGAATTGTTCCAGGGCTTCCCTCCCTCCTTGGCGTTCCAAGTTCTCAAGGTATGCTTGCCTGCCGGCTACGCAAGGAAACGTCCCGTCTTGGGTGTACACAATCCACTGCGATGCATTAAACAGGGAAATGCAGTAGGGAAAAATGGACTGCACTGCATTGAAAAGGAAAGTGCACTCGAGTGTAGATGATCCACTGCTATGCATTGACAATGGAAATGGCACCCACTGGCGTGCAGGCTGGCAGAGTCACGCAGGTTCACCTTCCATTTTCAAGTCCTACACCAAAACATTCTTGTCATAAAAAGCAAAGCAAGCACTATGCTGAAGTTTGTCACAGCTTATTTAGCAAGTATATCCACCGCGGTTTTTCCAGTAAGGGATTGGGGTAGAGACTTCAGATATGAAACAGGCTCTGCAGGATGAGCGCGGGATGACCTAGGCTGCCTCAGTGCTCTGGCTCAGTCCTTGTCAATGGGACTCCATATGACTCAACTTGGACACACTTCTGTAATATTCTTCTGCTTAACATGTTGCATGCTCATCCTCATCGCAGGTCATACCCGGTCATATTGTTTACTGGGTACGCTCTCGCCCACTGCGTCAAGCACTTGCTTCAAGGGGTTGGAGGACGTCCCCTTCTCATTGCTGAGGCCCAGGAAAAAGGAGGGACCTGCGGGCGTTAGGACACACTGTAGCTTGGCTGCTGATCCTATCATGGAGTGTCGCTTAGGACCACCCCGGAACTAGGTGTTTCTGACTGTTGAGTCCTTCTTTCTTTCATGCATGCTGGCCAGTTGGCAGCATAGTCTATTCTTTTGTGCAGGTCAGTTGATGAGGGGCCTGGCTGCATTGAGATACAGGAACAGTCAATGAGGGAAGGGAAGTTCTGCCCTCAAGTAATGAAAGAAAAAGACCTCAGGCGCAGGCCAAATCAGGCCGGGGCTAACCAAATGTTAAGGACCTGGGTCTTGTAGGACCTGGGACTGTATTACATGCCTCGGGCAAATCAGTGATACATAGCTCAATTGACAACAGCCATGCCCAAATAAAAAAACAAGGGAGAGGAGGGAAAGGCAGGGGGAGAGGGGGCTTTTTGACCAACCTGCCTCCTCCTAGTCAGCCATCACTGTCTCTGTTCACTTTCTTGTAGTCATGAATTGCACATAAGCCTGCCCTGCACCTGGCAGCATGCAGTGGGATGGCAGCATACGATAAGGCCTTGGGCTCTGTGGTGACCCCTCATGCTCATGCAGGGGCAGCCCAGGCAGCTCCCCCTCTAACCCCACTCCTCTGCCGGAATCCCCCAGCCGCCCCTTCAGCTTTCACCCTCACAGAGCCCTGGTCTGCTGAGTGGATGGAGAAGCAACCCAAAGTTCAGAGTTGTTTTAGAGGACCTGCTAGGTGCAGTCAACTGTCAGCCCCAGGAAGTCGGGTTGTGCTGAAAGAAATCTGGAACAAGAGGGTTAAATCTCCTCCTGAAGGTTGGTGGGTGGGTCATTAACTATGGTAATTAAGAAAGGCTCACACATTCACATTTAAACTCGGCTGGGCTTTCATTTATACTCCAAACCTGAGATCCTTAAAGGCAAATTTGGTAGACCCAAGAAATCATACAGTTCTTTCAAGCAGTCCCAAAATCCCTTGAAATCCCTTTCCCTGAATGAGGGACATCGATCAGGACGGGGCTTGCGCAGGCAGGCAGGCATGCGCAGGCAGGCATGCCAAGCCAACCAAAGTGGGTTTTCAATCAGCATAGGACCTGCAGGCTTGGAGTACATTGCCAATCAATTCAGGCATTTGTCCATGTCCTTGAGACCTGCAAGTATATGGCGGACAGATCCAATCACTAAGGGCAGACAAGTGGAACAGGGACTTGCAGGCCAGAAATGTATGGGGCCAATCGATGAGGGGCAATGATTGTGACCGCATATGAGCAGGTTGAAGCACAACACATAGAGCCAGCAAATAAGGAAAAGCTGGCATGCAATGATGTGAACAAACGAGCTTAATGACGGCAGCTTTCCTGGTTTGCAAGAAAAGGAGTCCAACCTCAAAGAAGGGACACCCTGCCTGTATCTGACTCGATTCGCGCTTTTTCAGCAATGCGCCTCCCAAAGGATAATGCTATATCAGAAATAGGCTCAGACCACTGCATCCTGGCACTGCTTTTCAGAGGCAGCATCCTCAAACAGAACCTGGCCCTGGAGCTTCTACATCACGATCTCTGCATCACAACACTGCTGCTAAGAGGTAGAATCCTTGAACAGAACTAGGCTCAACATCACTGCATCAAAACACTGCGTCAGGACCGTTGCATCACAACACAGTGTCAGAACCGTTGCTTCTCAGAGGCAGCATCTTGTATATAACCAAGCTCTGCATGAGAGTCACTGTGTGTACCTGCATCGAAGGAGTAACCACCAATCTTGAAGGAGTGCGCAGCACCTCCTGGCAGGTAGTGGGACTCAAGCACTGTCACCTGTCAGCGCAGTGTGGAAGCACCACCCTTTAGCTGTCGAGGATTGGAAACTTTGAAAGAACCATTCTTGAAAGAGTGCACAGCACCTCCAGGCGGGTAGTGGGACTCAAGCTCCGTCACCTGTCAGTGCAGTTTTATCTACAACCCTATAGCCGTCAAGGATTGAAATCTTGAAAGAGTGCGCAGCACCTACAGGCAAGCAGTGGGACTCAAGCACCGTCAACTGCCAGTGCAATGTGGAAGCACCACCCTTTAGCTGTTGAGAATCAAAACTATTAATGAGTGGAAAACAATGCACTGAGAGTAGTGCACTTTCTTTCGCACTGCCTTGATCAGCACTTTTGTGGTAGAAAATGTCCCAGGCTGATTCAGCCTGGCTGAAGGTGGGTCTACCTCAGCAAGCACAGTTGAGAAGCGGACACCTTGAGACAGCCGGCATCACTACCTCTCAAGCAAGGAAAGGTGTCTGCAAGATAATTGGGACATACATGCATGAGCAAGCACCCTGGGTGGCTTTTGCATGTCTGCATAATGCGGCATTTTCCTGTACCCTGAAAGGAAGCTTGAACACAAGAGAAAAGAAAGGATTACGCCAGCCAAAAGGGGCAGCTGCAAAGCATTAAGGAAAGGTTCGTCCTCCTGCTCCACTGTGCTCTGCTGAAATTGTAACACACGTTTACCTGTATCACCAGATCCCACGACAGATCCGGTGGTACAGCAGCTGCCGTTCTGGCAACACAGCCTCTTCCTGCCTACTAAACTTTCAATTCCTTATGGTTTCGAGCACCAATTGCACCATCACAACATGCCCTGCCCAAATGCACATTCCGCACACCCGGTAACCGTTCCCGTGTTTCCACGCACGCGCAAAAGTGCGCTCAATCAGCCCCACATGTCCGCAGGTGGTGGGAAGGTTAGGTGGTGGGAAGGGCGAGTCAGCCCCGCAGGCAAAACAACCCTAATCCACAGCACCAACGAGCAAAATTGCGTACTGTGTTCAAGAACGGGAACATAACTAGCAAGCTAGAAAGGGTCTCACCAAAGGGCCCTCAAACAAGTGCTTTCAAAAGGTCAAGACAGTAAATACAATGCAGGAGTCGCTAACACACTCAGCTGACCTGTACATCATGCATGCATACTCACACATTCCCCACCCAGCTCATTCCAATAAGCCAATCATAAAATTCCTGATTGACACCAGAGACTGCCATAAGGCCTTAATAAATGCATCATATGTGTGTACAAGGGTGATCTCGGAAGTGTTTTTGCATGGACTTTTCAAATGATTGTCTGCATGCCTGAAATGCTGTGACTGAACCTTGTATTGCTAGTAGATTCTGGTTTGGTTACAGGCACAATTCATTTGCTACAGCAAAGCTGCCCCCGCAGGCAGGTACAGCTATGTAACCCTTTCCTTTCCTTTCCAAATGACTAAGATGTTGAGGAATGCAGCAGATTTACCTTGAAGCCATATCGGGCAAGCAAAGCCGCACAGCAAAGGCCTCCAATGCCTGAGGTCAAGGGTCATAGGTACATGTATTAAGAACGGGAGGGTCAGTGCAGCAGAAGTGTACGTACCTTGATACAATGGCACGTCCCAGGTTAAAGCTTTTGTATGTTCCAACCAGCGAATGAGGCAAATTACAAGCATACAAATTGCCTACAGCTGAACACAGCATTACAACGTGCTTCCGCTAGCATTCATCCATAGGACTAACTAGCCAGTGTGCACATCATCACTGGTAACATGTGAGCCAAAGCGCACTTGCGTTGCACACATACACATACACGTGCACGCACGCGCGCGCGCACACACGCACACACACATACACACACACATGCACACTCACACACATGCACGCTCACATACATACACACAGTGGTACATGCAAGTCTAACAAAATTTCAGGCAACATGTGGTTGCTTATGCATCCCCTTGGGAATTCATTCACCCTCACTTAAGCCAAGCCTGTGCGCCTGGGCATTTACATATTATTGTTCAAACTAACACTCGCAATCACCAATTTTAAGGTGCCAGGTCATCGGCAAGCTATAGCAAGGACCATTATCAGTGCCACAGGCTCAGAAGCCCCACTCACCACTTCCAATCACTATATAGTCTGCAAGATCCTGCTCCTGGGCTGTGGGTGCTGCACTCGTGGCTGTGCTTGCGAGCCTTTGCTTCGTGGTATGCAAGCCACAAGACTGACGCGGTGTCCAGGGCCTTAAAATGTGCCTATGAGGTGAAAAGCTGCTGGAGACAGAAGCATGGAGAAAATGCCTGGCCACAGGTGTGGGAGGAACAGCCTTTGATGGCTGAGCAAGTTTGTTGCCCAGTGCTGTGGTTTGTTGCAGGAGCATAATTTACGAAGGTTCTTTATTTGTGAACGGCGTAATTACACAGGGAAGATGGACGGCCCAAGCACGAATCTGTTTGCAAGGGAAAAGATATCAATTGGCATTATTGTTAACCGTTTCATCATTGCGGATGTTGTCGTTTCATTTCGCTTCTGCTCTCTGATTCCTGTTTTTTCATGGGCTTGGTTTCCAAAAATTGGCCACTCAGCTGCAAGCATATTTCTAGGTCATCACCTTATAAAATACCAGATTGAAAGAGGAGGCAATTGAACTGTCATCTGAACTGTCACATGTCATGCTTTTGTTCACTTGTGGGAAAGGAGCTTACACACAAGCTTGAGCTTAACCTTTGTTTTTTTCTGTGCTCAAAGCTGGATAAAGCAACATTCACTCCCTTCTTTAGCAGACAAGGACTCTTCTCAGATATCAGTGGTTTCCTTAGTCCGACTTACATGAGTCAAGTCTCATGTAAAAGTAAGAGTCAACACTGGGCATAGCCACACGCTTTAAGGATAAACCCAACGGTAAGCGCTGGCACGAACAGTGACTCCCGCCATATTTATTCAGAATTTCATCAGACTTGCTCACATGTTTTGATGCTGTACGGGTACGTATCACCAGTGCCTAATCAGCAAGAAGACTGGGCTATTATAATAGACTTATTTCCAAACTCCCTTACCCGCTTCTCCTAGTCTGAAAGAAAAGAAAGGAAAAATTACGTAGGCAGAGGAAGCTTCCCCTACATCAATTAAGGAAAAGGAGACACAATGGCTCAGAAGAGCCGTGGAACCCTCCATCACAAAGCTGTAAAATAAAGAGTGTTAATGGGGATCTGTAGGGTTTGTGGAAGCATCCAGCTCCAAAACCTGGCTATGGAAGTATGATTGTTCAATAGCACACCTAGTGGTAACAAGCTTGTTGGCGTACATAACAGAATGGGCATGAAGCTTGTGAGCAAATTTAATGGCATGTTAATGGTCAAGTCCAAGATGTTTGAATTGACTAAGGGTGCATTCAATATAACAGGTCCCGCTAACACCCAGAAGGATAGTATGAAGAGTCACAGTTTTTGCACTACTGAGTTTGCAGAGGTCTGCATGCTGCCGCTTTGCTGCCTCCAACTGTTGTCCAGGTCTCTTGTCCTCACAGTACTTGATTTCAATCAAGTGCACATGCGCTGTTTAGCATTCAGTTGGTGAGGCTATCTCACGCAGTTAGCTACGCAGGACCTCTGTGACTGAACTTCTAGCTCATTTTGCTTTTTAGTTTGGACTGGTTTGGTTGCAGGCTCGTTTTGCTTCAGCTAAGCTGCCCCTGCAGGCAGGTACAGCTATGTAACCCTTCCCTTCCCTTCCCTACGCAGGACCTCTGTGGGTTGCCATGCCTGCTGCGTAACACATGGTGTGAGCAGGGAGAAGAAGGAGAAGAAGAAGTTGGTTTGGCTTGGCTTGAATTAGATATTGAAAACAGTAATTTTTCTCAAGTCAGGTTCTGGAGCCGGGTGCTTCCAGGAACCCTCCAGACCCCCATTAGCATTTTCTTTTCTAGCTTCATGGTGGAGGGGATGCACGGCTCTCCTGAGCCAATGTTTCTCCTTTTCCTTAATTGATGCAGGGAGAGTTCCCTCTGCCTACGTAGTTTTTCTTTTCTTTTTTTCTTGGGTTTGGCTCGATAGGGAGTAACCAGTATAGCATCAGGTCGGCTTAATGTGAGTCTAGACCTCTTAGTTAAACAATTTGCGTGGAAAAAGGGTTTAGGGTTTAGTAAAAATAAATCAGGCTGAATTTTAATCCTTTGTTTAGAACATCAAGTGTTTCACTAGAAACTTTGAGAAAGTGCAAACAGGGTGAGCATCACAATTGCCATGACACTCAGTGTCAAAGCTTGCGCAGTTACAAGGGCTTCTTATAAGAATCTAATTAGCGTCTAGTGTATGAAGTGTTTGAAAGAAACATCACACTTGCAATCAGTAAGTCGCTGTACTGTCGTAGTAGTGCTCTGTCTTAGGCCAAAGGTTCCCCGTGGCTAGGGTCCACCGCAGCCCTTGCTGCATAATTTTCTAGCTTCTCCTGTGGCTTATAATACTTTTTTTTGTGCAGGAAATATTCTGTACTGCATGCATGCAGGCATGTATCTCGGAGGAGAATTAAAGGAGTACGACCTCTAAGTCACTGAAGGCAACGAGGAAAATAAACCATTGGATTTACAAAAACAGTGACATGAGCAACTTATTGTACAAAATAAATTTACAAATGAGCATCTAAGTCTAACATCACAGCAAGCAACTCAAAACTTCAGCACACAGTCTTTACAAAGAATAAAGAAACAAGCTGTGCGGCCCCATGCCGGCTTTGCATCGGCATGGCCCTACTGCTACATAGATATGCATGGAAGATATCAGGGAAGATCTAATACAAACCAACGGTTGTCCTCAAATTCTTTCACCTGCGCTCGCCAAAGCCTTAATCTTAGGCAAAATGACTCAATTGGTCAAGGTTGCATCATAATAATCCTTGCCCGTGATGATCTTCATCCCTCCTGCAAGAAACAAGGAGGCAGGCAAAGCTGCTCTTAAAAAGCTCAACAGTCCGTGCAACACCTATTTTCATAAGCACAACGTCCTCAGGGACACGTTGCCATGGAGTGTGGTCAAAATTTTTCATGCTTGTCCTCACAGGTGAAGCCCTGCATCAACCACTTACCGTACCAATCCAGCAGGTGAATCTCCTCGACCTTCAGCTCCCACCTGAAAGGGCAGGGATGGAGTTGCAGCTTTAAGTCGCGGGTGGTTAAAGTAACAGAAAGCAAGCAATTCTAGTCACATGGGTGCTTAAATTGTCTTCAAAGTACACACATGCGGCACATGAGGCATTCGTCACCATATATTCCTTTTCATTTGCTCATGAATTTGATCAAAACTTCTTTGATACAGCCAAGGTTCATTTAGATCAAAGCTGGTTTTCTCTTATGGCTTAAAAAACAACAAATTATGAGCCATCCTGTCGGGACTCCTTTTTGAGATGCATCCATGTGTCCAGCACTTGTTCAATATGCTTAAGATCTCCTCACAGCAATGGACTTGTGTCCTGTGAGACGTGCTGATTAGGTGGGAATGGAAGCGATTTGGAACCCATGGGAGAGGCAAACCAAGCAGTGAGCTGGTAGACTTGTGGCGAATCGTTTATGGCAATGCATCGACATGGCAGTCCCCGCACAAACACTTGCAGCTCCAAGACAGCTGATGCATGCATGAGAAGAATGGAACCACGAATACCAGTCACTCTGTTGCCTGCCAATATTTCGAAAAATGTAATTGTGTGTATGCCAACTTTTTGAGCTAGTATTGTTGGGTGTGTATGCATGTGTGCGTATGTGTGTGTGTGCATGTGTGTATGCGCGCGCGTGCGTGTGACTGACGCTGGGCCGTGGACTCACAGCTGGAAGTGGTGCCCTGTAGGCCAGGCCTCCATAGCAGGATGCCTTGAGAACATTGCCTCCTTGGCCAGTTCCTGGTCCTTCTCGGACACAGGTTGCATGCTGCCCAGCAGCGCAGCCTTGGCACACGCAGGGTCCTGAAATTCCAGGAAAATAGCGCACATGTTGCATTCAAGAGCCATCGTGGGGCTGCATCATACCCTGGGGGCTGAATTCGTTGCAGAATGGACTTACTCCTTCATAACACTGCAACTTTCCATTGTCAAAGTGTCAGAGCTAGCTGACAGACAGACAACAGTCGGCATTTGAGAGCGCTTTTAGTTTCCATGATCATTACTTAGAAGCTTTCTCGTTTGCACAGGAACCTGACCAAAATAACTCCAGTCCAGGAGGCTTATACCTCTGGGTCTTGACCATTGCAGCCATGGGGCAAAGACGCCTCTGTCAAGGTGTAAGAAACACGCGGGTTCGTCGTAATGATTTGAACCTGCCACAGTGCAAACATTAAGAAGCATTGTATGATTTTCAGAAGTGAGTAAGGGCGTCAAGGACTCTGCAGGCACTGGTTTATAGGCAATAAGAGAAAGGATCTGCAAGACAGAGGCGAAGGCTCTGCATAATGTGAGCCTAAAACTCTCAAACTCTAACTTCAGACGTGCAATGCGCCCCTTTTAACGGTCATTGGCACCACCACCTCCATCATTTTCTGTAATTACACAGCTCCTACAAAGGTCGCTCACCAACTCATCCATGGGTGTCAGGTAGAAGAACAGCCGAGGGCTTGGTCTCTCCCATGGTCCATCAGAGTGGGAAACTATGCCTCTGCAGCGCATCAAAGTTGTTGGAGCAATCGTACAACCGTTACCAAACCATTGTGCATAATTTTGTAAAATCTTGTTCTTCAAAGAGGTAAGTAAAGGAACCAAGGCCCGGAAACAAGGCCTTTGCAGTGCATCAGATTTAACTTTGTCCCTTTGTCAGGAAGGATTGCAATGCTGCTGAACCAAAAGTAAAAATTCCTGCCTACGAGCTTGAGCAATTTGCAGTGTGCAACACAGGAAAGCGATAGGAAGACTTTTTGAGCAACTGCAATGGAAATCTCAACGCACGTCAATGGACAGATGGCTTTCCCTCTCGTGGGAGTTAAAAGATAGAGCTTCTATAGCAATTGCTACAACTATGCGCTCAATTCCTCAGCAAAGATTTCCAAGAGACTCTATTGGAACTCACCCCACTGGCATGCTCCCATCCTTGGCTGTGCTCAGTGTGCCCCATGTAGTAATGTGTGCCATCCAACGAGCCATTTGAGGAGCTGTGTCCTTGTCAGTTGGGTTTGGTCTTGGCCATTGGGTTGGTTTCTCCCCAGGTGTAGTGCGGGCAGCATGGCTGCCAGATACCAAGAACAGGACCGAGAAAAGAAGCGCGAACATGTTACAGCTTTTATTCATGGCATCTTTTACATGACGTGCGCGTGTGATAAAGGGAAATCTTGCAACACGCGTTCAGCACGCTCTTGTGGGAATGGGAACCGACACCAACTGCCCAAAAACCTAGAGAGCACACAACAACCGAGAGATCACAAAGAATAAATTAAAAATATATATAGCAAAATCAATTATAATCGCTATACCTATAGGTCACCTAGGTTATGCCTTAGGTGGCTTAGGTGACTCATGGTTTTAGGGGTTAGGGTTAGGTTAAATTAGGGATTAGGGTTAGGTTAGGTTTAAGGTAGAGTTAGGTTAGGGTTAGGGTTAGGGTTAGGGTTAGGGTTCAGGGGTTTAGGGCCAAAATTATGAGCCACCAAAGCCACCTAAGGCATAACCTAGGTGACCTATAGCTATTGCGACTATTTCTCAGCAAAAATAATGTGTAAGAATTCTCACAAGCACCGCGCCACAGCCATGTGTTGTAATCTCAGTGGCAGTGGAGAGGACAGCCAACTCGTTGTGCCCTCTCCCAGGCTGTCATCAATTAGACATAAATTATACAGCGCACTCCACATGCTCTCAGGCTGCTAAAATCATATCATCTCCAGCATGACATCTGAACGCCACAATATTACTGGCAGATGATCACGAATCCTCTCTTTGGAAAACCCCTTTGGGAAAGCAGTCTTGGTTAACACAGACATAGGAAGTGATGATTGGCTGGTGCAACACGACCTTCAAATTTCTGCTCATGCCTCAAACAGAACAACACCCCCTTACCACTTTCCTCGTAGATTTCCTACGAGACCTAGACTCACCTCCAGCCATCCTGATGCTATCCTGGTTACTTCTAGCCATGCCAAAGTTACTACTTCTTCTTCTTCTTCTTCTTCTTCTTTTTCTTCCTCTTCTTCTTCTTCTTCTTCTTCTTCTTCTTCTTCTTCTTCTTCTTCTTCCTTTGCTCACACCATGTATTGCGCTGTGCAGCAGGCACAGGCCCACACAGAGGACCACCACACTGTGCTGGCAGCTGACCGCATGCGGCGACCTCACCAACTTATTGCAAGCAAGCGTCATGTGCACTTGATTGAAATTAAGTACTGTGAAGGCACAAGGCCTGGACAACAGTTGGAGATGGCACATCGGCAGCATGTAGAAAAGAAAAGAAAAACTACGCAGCCAGTGAAAATTCCCCACATTGAGGAAAGGGGGCCATATTGGTGCACAGATCGAATGACCACCCCATCACAAAGTTCAGACTGAGAGAAGTATGACAGGCAGAGAATGAAGACGGGTCCAGCAACAAGAAAGACAGCAAGATGATGGCTGAAAGACTGGAGTTCTAGGCCTCTGCAAAGTGATAAGTGCGGAAATTGTGACTCTTAATTATTCTCCTGGGAATTCGTGGGATGTTTTATGTTGAGCACGCCCTTAACCAGTTTGGACCATTGGGAAGGACCATCAACGACCCAATAAGCTTGACAAGAAAAATAAATAAAGAATAGGCAGGAAATTCTCCCTACCGTAGGTATTGTGACATCAATTCCCCTGTTTCTTCTCTTGGTGAAGGAGATACACAGTATCTCAGCCCTGGGTATACTCCTTCCCTTGATTGATGTGGAGAGTTTTTCACTGCCAACGTAATTTATCTTATCTTTTCTTTATACAGATCTGAAAGTGCTAATGGGTATCTGGAGGCCCGTATTTGGAGACCCGGGGTTATCAAGCTTGTCTGCAAGCTTCATGCCCATTCAATTAAGTCGGCGCACAAGCTCATTACCACTACTAAAATACTCCTCACAGCCAGGTCCTGGAGCCGGGTGCTTTTAGCAACCCTCCAAATCCCCACTAGCACTTTCAGAATGTAGCTTTGTGGTGAAGCAGATATTTTGGTGTTGGGATGTTGCATGCTGCTGTCGTTGCTGCTGACAAGGACGAGCGAGGTTTAAGGAAGGGTTTGCATGGAGATATGACATGTTCGATATAATAAAGGAAGCCTCAACCCAAGATCACAGGCAAGGTTCTCAGTTTCTCACTAAGATACTTTCTCCAGCTAGTAACTTTACAACAGTGGACTCATGGCTCTTCTCAGCCAATGCGTATTCTTTACTTAATTGATGTAGGGAGAGTCTCCTCTGCCTAGTAGGAAGCGTGTTTTTTTCTTTTCTTCTTTTCTTCTTCCTTTCTGGTTGAGGCAAGTTTATGCGCATATGCTGTGACTGAGTTTTGTGTCTTTTGTTCTTTTCCTCCAGAAAGGAAGAGAGAAAAGAAAAACTACGCAGGCAGTGAAAACACTCTCCATATAAATTTGTCATGCGGGGAAGTAAAACCCACAAGGTCCATGTACAGTGCGAGCAGCTCCCGGCGGCGCACCTCAGAGCGTGGGTCCCTCAGATCCGTGGTGGCGCCATGAAATGCTTAACGTCCAGGGTTGCCAATAACCATGCAACAAAGGACGGGTTCAGTCAAGCTGTTGGCTGGAGTTGCAAGTGAACCGACTTTGCTCTTCTTCATGTTGCTGCTAGGCTGCTCTTGGTCTAGCTGAACGGTGCTGGCTTGGCTGCAGCACGCAGAGAATGTCTGGGGCAGACACAGCGTCTGGGCCAGCTTCACCAGGTTAGGGTTACATCAGGGACAAGGCACCCCTGGCACAAGTCCAGGGATAACAGAAACAGCGCCAAATTTCAATGGAAGGTGGAACAAATGGTTGAATAGGCCCAATTTTTTGCAATGCATCCTCGAGTTTGAGACACACAAGGACGAGCCAGGCTTCTCCATTCCGGCTGCTGACCTTGAGCTAGACAAAGAAAAAGAAAAAGAAAATACTACGCAAGCCAGGTCCAGCTGCGTGCATTAAGGAAAGGTCCCCTAACTAGCAAGCTAGTTAGGGCCTCACCGAGGAGGTTCACTGGCCCAGTCTAAACCAAGCTATGAACCTATGGAGAGCAACTAATGCGGGTCTGGCGGGTTGCTATCAGCCATGCGCCTGTGGGCGTGGACTCTCCTCCTCCTGCTCTGAACTGCCTCGCCCCCAGTGATGCCCCTGCCAGAAGAACCCTGCAAGTATAATGAGTGCCTGGTGTTTATAATTTTTGTTAATGATTGGAGTGCATGGCAACTTAATTGAGAGGCTAATTTTTCTGCGTTATGTCTGGTAAGATCCAGCTCAACCAGGGGAGTGATGGTGTAGTCATTATAGATTGTACCTGCTACACCAAGTAAGATGGTGTAAAAGGTCACTTTATTATTTATGTTCGGGTTTCTGAGACTACGGGTGCGAAGTCTAGAAATGGAACCAGCATGCTGGTCAGCAGCTTTTTGTAGGCTTGGTAATGGGTTTGTATCTGGGCAGTATTTGAGTTCCACAAGGTAAATATCCCTATCTTGAGCAGGTATCCTTTTCGGGTCGAGATGGGTTGCTCTCCCTGGGATAGAGCGCACACACTGCCTTTCCTTAACAAGCAGCAATCCGAAGACTGCTACCCGCCAGGTTCCGTTCACTTGCGTGAAGGAATTCGCTAGACAACCTAGGAAGGCAAGGATTTGAAAAATCGGACAAGACAAACACTTGAAACAGAAACTTGACAAGGATCTCCGCAACAAGGCCACCTTTGACATCAATCCCATAAGCCCACAAGCAGACATTAATGGAACTGGACACTGTGAATTCTGGATCACGACAGTTGACCTCGTTAGACCAAAGCCCAATAATACAACAGACCTTCACCCCAGAGCAGATACTACCCACTCCCCTTCCACGCCTTCAATACCACCCCTGGTGCTGCCAGAGATCTACTCCCTACAAGTGGCATGCATCTACGGCACAGACGGAAAATGCAAAGGAATGCTCACCCCAAAGCGCACTGATATCCTCCACACTGCATTTGACAGAGCCAAACATAGTGGGGTCCACAACACAAGTCAGCCTCCTCCCAAAAGCTTTGCCTCCGAGCTCGTAGGTCTTTTCTCACGCTCAATCCTCAACAACAATAACAACAACAACAACAACAAACAACAACTTGTTGTTTCTTACTTTGAAAGTAAGAAAATAAAGGATTCACATATGCGCATCCTACCAAACCACATCCACACAGCCATGCAAAATTGGGCTCTAGTAACCCAGGAAAAAATGGCATCACCCCTGGATTATAACCCCAATCACCTCCACTACTGGAGTGAACACCCTCGAGAGAAGGTGTTTGGAGCAATCCATAATGCCCTCTCGTCCAATAATCATACAGCTTTAGCGCAACTCACCTACCCCTATTCATTTCTACAAGGTTAAATCTCATGCTGCAATTGCCGGCAATGAATGCGCAGATGCTATCGCCAAGCATCAGGCCATTCAGGATAATGACACTCCTGCAGACACAAACTTCCCTTGTGCAAACATCGAAGGCAATCCTTTTCATGACACCACCTGGCTTGCCTTTGAGGAAACTCCCCGCACCCATGCAAATACTTCTAGACGCCTTGTCTCACCTGCCGTAAGGCTAAAACACTTCTCCAACCTCCATGATGCTTTGCAGACACACATGCACTCAAAACGCAGACTTGGAGGGGCCAACACCAACACAGGATACTACTCTTCCTACCAAAGTTTACTTCCCAACGTCCATAAAAATAGCAGTGATGCCTTCTGGACCATGCCAACACTTCCTTTCAAAACAAGACAAAACATGTTCAAATACCGCACAGGTACCCTCTTCAATCAAAAACACTCAGTGCGCTTCAAAATGTCCACCAGCCTACAATGCCCCCTCTGTGGGAAGCTTGACAGTGCCCTTCACATCTTATAAGGATGTAAAGATTCCACCATGTCCAATATCATACCATGATGGTAACTGAGCGACACAATATTGCCAGCAGAATCCTCCTTAAAGCTATCAGCAAAGGCCCTCTTTGGGCAGGCATTGCCTCCATGGACATTGGCAGAGCAGACCGTCTTGCTTTACAGGACCTACAGATCCCGGAACACGCAACTAATAGGACCCTCCCTAAATATATCTTTCCTCGTCGCATCCCTGACAAGGATAGGCTCACCTCTAGTCGGCCAGATGCTATATTAGTTGTTCCTTTGAAAAGAGTGCCTAGGTTAAATTCCCGGTATCTGTTGAGAAGTGCAGGGGGGCGCAGGGGGAACAGGGAGGACTCAGCGCCAACCACAGCCACTCCACCTACTTCTAAGGTCCGTAACCCTAGTCAGCTACTTCCAGAACAGAGGCACATCCATCTTGTGGAGGTCAAATACTGTGAAGACACCCGGCCCAACAGCCAACTCGAGGCCTCCAAGCAGCAGCACCGCGACCTATATCACCATCTCTCAAGGGCCTCAGCTCAAGTCACCCTCCATACTAATCTGTTAGGTGTGGTGGGGTCATCTACACCCCGCACACTTTGGAGCCTATTAAAGAGCTTGGTTGGACTTCTCTCAACTCTCATCACCAAGGTCAGGCACGGGCTACTGCTAGTAACCCTCCAGATCCCCAGACTTCTTTCTTTTGTTTCTCCTGGTGAAGGGGATTCACGGTGCCTCGGCCCTAGGTATCCTCTTTTCCTTAATTGATGTGGGGAGTGCTTTCACTGCCTGCGTAGTTTTTCTTTTCTTTTCAGCCTTATGGAGTGTTTTGTGTGTGACTTTTACAATTGAACATTCTGAACTCAGCTCAAGGCTTTCAGTTGACATTTACACAAGTTTAGTTTGGTTTGGTTACAGGCACCTTCAGCTTCGGCTAAGCTGCCCTTGTAGGCAGGTACAGCTATGTAACCCTATCCTATCCTATCCTATCATATCCTATCCTATCCTATTACCAATTTTCCCTGTCATTGCCGGATCTAGACTTACGCCTGCAACCTGCTCCATGATCAAATTTTGCAACACGTCACTGTCAATGATAATACTTGCAGCGTTCATCTAAGATGCAGAAAGTGGGAATGCCATCCAGCCGAATTTACTCTGAACCTCAGACAGGCACAAACTGTCAGTCTAACATTAAATGACCGAGAAGGCCACCTGCTCACCTTAGCTGACACAATGAAGCCTTTAGTAAAGGGCTACATGTGTGAACAGCTAAATACAGCTATCACCCACATCAATGCCCATGTTGTAGAACACATGATACGTTGCACAACTAAAAGCTTTTTGGATTCACCCTTGATGCCCAAAAGGGTGACGTTCATAGCTTATGCTTCCTGACAACTTCAGTTATTCAAATTTGCTTGCTGTTAAAAGGGGTGGACACACCTTCATCCTTAGATTGCTCAGTGGAAATTCAAATAGAAATAAATTGCGATTTACCAAGTTTAGTAGGTTCTGCAGCAGAGCTGGCAGCGAGGAGAGCGTTCTTGGTCGGGGACAGGGAATTTATATTAGGGCATGGGCCACATGCACTTTTCGACATTCAACATTTTGACACCCCTAAACCTATAAACCTGTTGGACCACTGAAATGACCTGGCAGTCATAAACCATTATGAGTGCATGGTTCACTACAATAAAAACAGACAGAACTCCTCAGACCGAATATACAGGAGAGCCTTGAATCTCAGTTGACCCTCAAACATTGAGGAAACCCCAAACTTGGAGGAATCAACTCGTGCCACAGAGGAAAAGATTTTGTACTCCACAGGTAATCAAAAGAAAAAATATGACATGCTTCTGAGCTGGACCTTCTGCACTCTTCATCCTCTGTACACCAATACTACAAATAAATGCTGAAAATAGCCATTGCTTAGATGATAGGCTCTGCAAATCCAATGCACAGGCAATACAGCGCGCATCAGGGAAGGTCTTGCAAGTCATGGTTCTACCTTCCAAAAGTCCACACAGACAGGCCAGACAAAAATTGAAAGGCACCGAGGTACTGCGCATGCGGGACCTTCCTGCACTTTAATTGCAAGATGCTCTGCTGCAGTCAAGGAGCTTTGTACTGCAGCACAGATTTCCAGCCCTCACCCGACCTTTCCCTTCACAGAAGACTTCACGTTGAGGATTGTATGTGGGTCATGATGCTGTAGTACTATGGCTGCCATCATTTGTTGATGAAAACTGGGGACCACAAATTCTGGAGCCTGTACGCAAAAGGCAACAAAGAGGAACACGCATTGCACTATGCGTAAGCTAGAACGAGGCTGAAAGTGACCTTTTCAAACCCATACTCAACCTAGAATGATGTTCCCAATGCTCAACAATTTGTAGCAGGCACCCACAACAGAACCAGGACTAACACAAGAATGACTCGGAGGGTGTCATTTACAGGCAATCATTCACGATTGGATAAGCCAAGACACCAGTTCGATTCAAGAGTCTCATGCTTCCAGCATAATCATGAGGACGTACCACAAACTCTTCGGTATCCACATCCTCTCATCTCCTGGTGTTGGGATAACCAGCCCTAAACTGAGCCTGACCACACTAGGTGAATCTAAAATTCCTTCCAATAATTTTAACCAGCACAGCGTGCATGCCCAACCAGCATTGGAACACACCTTATTGACTGGTACTGCTCTTGCTGTTGTTATTCCGGTTAGCCATCTCCCTGTCAAACCTCATGATGCCTGCTTGATCCTGCTTGGCAAACGCAGAAGAAGCAAGAGAGGAACGGAATTTGCACATGGTTCTGACGTTCAAGTCCCAATGCAAACAAAGGATAACAGCAATTTCTGACATTTTTTGTAACAAACGTGGGGAAGCTCCATCACCGATGTCCAGCATCAGTAAAGCTTGCCGTCCAAACCTTTTCCTGCAAATGCAGTGCAGGGGACCACAACAAATCCTGTGCAGACCACAAGGATCTTGATTATTTAAAAAAACCTTCAAGCTGCATTGCCTTCAAGCTGCATGCCGATAAGTTGCATGCCTTTTAGCTGATTTGCCTGCAAGTTGCATGCCTGAAAATTGCATGCAGGGGGTGTCTGTGCCAAGCACGCTGCCCCTGTTGGTCAGTGTACAAGCTCATTTCCCCCAATAAGTAATGCAAACCGTGCATCACAAGCAACACAAATCCACATACCAGGGCAAGTGTACAGGGCTTGCTCCTTATCTCATCAGCGAAGTTGTATGGCTTTACAATAGAAACTTCTCGGTACCTCAAGTTTCTTGGCACACAGCACGCTGTTGACACTTTGTAATGACAGTCAACATTTTCAAGCCATGGCAAAATTGGAAGTCCCTTCCATGACCCAGCAGCAAGCCAGCATAAGCCGCAAGTGGACTGTAAAAATTCTATTCTAGCCGCCCCTGGACCTGTTGGGACAAAATAGCTACCAAATAGATTGCGCAGATTAATTATTTTGTGTCAACTGGAAATGCTCCAGAGCCAAACATGGCCTGGTTATGGCAAGGCGGGGAGCCAATGTCCTTTTCGTGCGAAAGTGCGGATGCAAAATTTCCACTTTCAATTTCCATTTTCCATTTTAGAGTTGCGCGGACCTGAGCAATAGGCAACTTCCGGCAACTCCAAATCCAGCTCCGAGCAACTCCAAATGGAAAATGGAAATTGAAAGTGGAAATTTCGCATCCGCACTTTCATCGCGAAAAGGACATTGGCTCCCCCCACGGCCATAAAAAGTCAGACAGTTCAAACTCTGTGCAACTTTGCTTCAAAAGTTTGTAAGCTGTACCCCAGGTTATCAAGGTCCAATGGCCCTCGTTTAAGGTTCTTTTGGCCTGCATGCCGAGTTTTAGGGCAGGGCATTTGTTGACTGGCCCTGCCTCACACGTAAGGGATGTGCTTTATTGTGCTTAAAACACCATCTCCCCCATCCTGCACCTCAATGAAAAGCTGCCCAGTCATTTTTTTAATCTCAAACAGACTCTAGCCAGAGTTTCAGGCCAGGGCATGCGCAGGGTGGGCCAGGGAGGCTGAAAGTCAATTTTCCAGAGGCAGTCAAACCTTGGGGCACTGCCTCATGTCTAGGGCTTTGCCCAAAATACCTGCCTGCAGTTCATATCTCAAAAAATCTGGTCTAGTCTTCAAGTGCGAGTGACTCTGTAAACAAATGAGCAAACACAGTTGTTTTATCTAGATACTTGCGCAAATGACATACTCATTCTTCATGCCGTGTTCAATGCCATATGAAATTGTGATGAGTCAAAACAAGTGTTACAGCTGCCTGGCTTTGCAATTCTAGTATCAACCAAGAGTGAGCCGCTGTGCATATTACCACCTACGTCCCACTGGCCACTTTTTCCTTGCAAACGCATAAAATGTATAAACCCGAGATTTCTGCAACTCAGATCACTGTCTACTACCCTGGCCAACTGTACCAACCAAACGCAAACCAAATTCCACCAGGCCCTCCCAAGGTATTTACCTGTAACTGCCGCAGCCAGTTTGGTCGCTTGTCTTGGGAGACACTGTTAAACTCTGGGTCAACAACGATGTACTTGGAGCCAAAGGCTGCGCCGTAGCCCATGCCCAACCCTAGTCCCACGCCACAGCCTCCACCTGGGAGCAAGTGCAATGAAACATGTTGTTGTTCAACGTAGCATACATAAACATGGTGAATGGCAAGCAGAAGGTGCAGGGGTGGAATGGTGTGGTTCGGTGTTCCCCCTTAACAGACGCAGCTTTTGACAGCTGATCCACCTGAAGAGTCCTATGTTCATTACAGGGACATTTGGAGGACACACAGCAGGTGCTGGGGAAATGGATGAGGGTCCTTATGAGCTCAGGAAAGACTCCTGGGGGTGGGAGAAAGCGTCAGACATCATCACAATGCCAAGTGGACTGTCCAAGAGGAATCTATGGTATAAGGGTACCTGTCAACCTGGAGATCACACAGCGACTGCGACGGACAACTCCACACTCTGCCTACTGAAATTGTGGACCTGGAGACCACACAACGACTGCGATGGACAACTCCACATTCTGCCTACTGAGACTGTCAACCTAGAGATCACACAACGGCTGCGATGGACAACTCCACATTCTGCCTACTGAAACTGTCAACCTGGAGACCACACAACGACTGCGATGGACAACTTCACATTCTGCCTACTGAAATATCCAATGCATGAACTGGAGCTCTAAGAGCTCCTCATTACACAAAATGGCCCTTGCGATTGAGGATAGTGATGGCCATTTCACTTTGTGGGAACTGTCTTCTATCTGGACTTGTATCACCCTCCGCTGCTATGAAGTGAAGACGAGAGGTCACAATCTTGATCACCCACCTGCCCCCATGCCTCCCAAGCCGATGGGTGCACCTGCAAATGTGCGAGCAACATCAACAGTGAGGATATTTTAGAGATTTGGCATCACGGTTCTGCTACAAATGCACTTGCAGACTCTATGGGCACCAAAGTTGATGCGGAGGTTATGCTTGAGGCTTAGGGTAATGATTTGGTAATGATTACAGGCTTGTTGCCATGGTGCATTCTAGGCCTCTTGAATTGTGTGTATTCAAAAAAACTGTTTCTTTGCATGCAAGTGCATGCGCATGCCCGAAATGTTGGCATGTGCATGTGCTTCCTTCCATAGATGCGTGTGTGTGAGTGTGTGTGTGTGCGTGCGTGCGTGCGTGCCTGCGTGTGTGTGTATGTGTGTGTGCGCGCGTGTGTGTGTGTGTGAGTGTGTGTGTGTGTGCACGTGCATGCGTGCGTGTGCGTGTGTGTGTGTGTGTGCGCGCGCGTGTGTGTGTGCGTGTGTGTGTGTGTGCGCATGTGTGTGTACGCGTGCGTGTATGTGTGTGTGTGTGTGTGCGCGCGCGTGTGTGTGTGTGCACGCGTGCGTGTACGTGTGTGTGTGTGTGTGTGTGTGTGTGTGTGTGTGTGTGTGTGTGTGTGTGTGTGTGCGCACGTGCTTGTGTGATGGTTATGATGTGCGCACGTGGTCCAAACCGCAATGATGATGCTTTAAACGTGTCAGATTAAGCGCGGAATGCTTGCACAGCAATCACGCACCCCCAAAACCCCAGCCCACTCCAAATCCACAGCCAGCTCCAAAACCTGTACCCAGCAGTAGTCACACATGACTTGGGTTAATGGATGCAACCTTTGGCCTAGTGCAGCCTATGCTGCAGAAATTCTCACCAAACCCAACTCCTCCTCCTGCAAATCTGCGTCCTCCCATGTTTGTTTTATACGATGTTAAACGGGTGCATAGAAAATTAAAATTTTTGTGGAGGTGCCCTGATTCATCTTGAACTCACAACCTTTGTTTGACTCGGATTGTCTCCAATGTTGTGGTCCTTGCCTGTATCTTGAGGGGTAAACCAATGCGTTATGCATGCCAGGCTTGCGGAAGGCCGTGTGGAGCTCAGGTGATGTTGAACTCATGAAAGATGATCCATCTCTGTTTTGACAATCTAATCTGTTTTGTGCCATGCATGACGTGTGCTGGAGGGTCAATAAACATACGCTGCCTTTTTCTCCTGCAGTTTCCCTGTGAGCAGTGCACGGCGCTGCTCTACTGCTCTTCAAAGCATCGACGCCTGCACCGCAGCCATGGTGGACATGACACTGAGGAGTGCAATCGAATGGCTCAGCAGGTTGCAGCCGCACCGGTGAGGCACTAGCCTTGAATTGACACTAGATAATGTCAGTTGATGCACAGTTGACTCGCATGACCTTGGTCAAAGGGTTTTCCAGGCTAACCCACCCTTCACCTGTAAACAAGTACACGAGCTTCTCGAGCACCCTCATCCCACACCTGGCTTGCAGGTCCTGGACGCAGAGTTGGCATCTTTCTTCCCTTGGTGGTGGCAGCCAGAACACCATAGTCCCTTGCCTCTCATCGCAGGTGGGCGCATGCATACTGTGGCACAATTTGCACTTGCGGGCAAACTGACACTGTTAGTGACAGGACATGCCCATGCTTCAGCTGCTTGCCTCAATCTTCTTTTTACACATGGTTTGATTCAGGGTTGGCACCAGTATTGTGTGTGTGTGTGTGTGTGAAACATGTGAAAAGCCACCAACAGTTGCTTGTACGAGTCTGATTGCTCACCTCCTTGCCCAGTGAACTTCCATGGATCCAAACCAAGCAAAATCCTTCGTGCCACAAACTCCGTCCTACAGGGGGTGTAGATCAGAAGAGCGAGCGGCTCCAATCATCTTTCAGCCGCGATCAGGCAGGGCAGCATGACAAGCAGCAGCAGCAACAGCAGCAGCAGCAGCTACAATGCAACCAGGACCCTGTATGTCAGCTGCTGCAGCACTATGGGCAATGCCACATGCAGGGGGTGTGGTGTGCTTTGTGCCCCTGCGCAGCCAGATCCAGGCGCGCTACCATCGCCAAGGATTGGAAAGGCAGCCAGGACAGACCAGCAGCTGCTGCTATAGAAACGAACGCCTGCCTGCTCGAACTTGTGGGCTGCCTGCCTGCTGACAGCCCTCGATCCTGCAGTGGCGGTGCTCAGGGTGCAGGTTGCAGCGCAGGAGCCGGTGACGTCAGCAGTGAAGGTGATCTGGGGGAGGAAAATGGCGGCGGTAACCAAGGTCTGCCATGGGGAGCGTCGAACCCACCCACGCTGCTGCTGCAGCCCCCCCCATTGCTGCTACCGTACCCATTGAATAGAGCAGACCCAACAGCTATGAGCACAGCAGTCATCACTTCAGCAGCCACAATGCATGGACCCTGCCAGGGCCCCTCTAGCACAAATCCAACAGCCTTGCCGAGTGCACACACAGCGGTGCATCCTGCAGCAGCTGCCTTGCCGAGTGCCCACACCGCTGTGCATACAGCAACGGCAGCACATGGGCCGGTAGAGCCACAGTCGCAGCCCCTGCAAGCAGCACCACCTGGGCTCGCTGCGGCACAGGAGCAGCCTGTAGCTCTCCGCCTGCCTGAAAGAGGCTCAGGATTGAGCTGCAGCGGCTCTGATGCCTCACATCTGCCATCTCCAGCCCACCTTCCCAAGGGCCCTCTGCCAAGGCTCCAGGACTGGGCGAGCTGCTACGCATTGCTGGGCCTGCGGCAGCATTCGCTACATGCCTTGGTGCTGCATTTTGTGGCTACACTCGCGCGCGCGCTGCAGCAGCTACACCAGCCAGCAAGCTCCGTGGAAGGTGGGGTGGGTGAGGAGGGAGCAGGCTGTGCTTCTTGTGGGGGGCTGCTGCAGCAGCAGCAGCAGCAGCACCATGGCAAGCAGGGGATGCTGCCTGTGCAGCAGCAGCTGGAGGAAGGTCTACACATGCAGCAGGGAAGTCCACACTTGGAGCAGGAAGGTCCACACATGCAGCGGAACGATTTGAGGCACGCGCAGCAGGATGATCCAAACACGCAGCAGGAAGATCCGCACACGCAGCGAATTCACAGGGCCTGTCCACAGCAGCAGCAGCAGCAGCAGGAGCTACCTCTAGAGCATGCTGAATACAATTTAGCCGCACATCTGCTGGAACAAGCACCGTCTTCTACTCCGCCCCCGCTTCCGCTTGAGCAGCACATCCTCTACTTGGGCCCCCAGTGTGAGCTGGACATGCTGGACACATTCTCGGCCTTGCCCCACCTCTTCCAGCCTGCCCTCTCCCACAATAGCTTTCCCCCCTCGCTCACAACCCGCACCCCACAAGCTCGCTCATTTGGCCTCAGCTTTGAGCGAATTGCCTCTTCACCCACCCTGGAGTCTGAGAGCCCTGCCCACCTCTACCCCTCATCTCCACCTGCCCCTTGTCAGCTACACATTCACTTCATTGGCCCCCAAGTGCCTCCCTCTTGGCATGGCCACAGCAGCAGCTTTACTGACACACGCGCACACGGCACCAATAGGGCTGCAAGCCATGAGTCCCTTGGCACCTCATTCACCGGCAGTGCACACAGTGTGCAGCTGTGTGCAAGTGTTGCGGGGCGACAAGCACCTGGCACCGCGTGTGAGAGCCAGCTGCAGCTTCGCTGCAGCTTCTGGCATGGCTGCTTGCATGAGGTCGCGCATGATGTGAGGGGGGCTTGTGGTGCTGAGGAGCATTCACCACAAGGGCATGACCACGCTCACAAAGACCACTGGCAAGCGCAGGGCCAGGAACTTACTGGTGCGCATCAACCGCAGCAATTGCAAAAACGGCGGCAGTGCAGCTGCTCCGATGGGAGTCTTGGCCACCATCAGCATCACCAGCAGCAGCAGCAGCAGCAGCACGTACGAGCTGACCTCTGCACTTCAGAAACCTCCCTTCTTCCATCTGATCCCTTAGACACAAGCACACACCCTTCCAAACGTGCACGTCTTGCACCGCAACAGCAGCAGCAGCAGCAGCGCCGCCCTGACCCATTACCATCGCCAGAGGTCGCCACCCATCCAGCAGTCACCACTTCAGAGGGTACAGAGGTCACAGGAGCAAAAGGCCTTCAGTCAAAACGACTGACTGCTAGCCCAACTGTCGCTGACACCTCTCCTTTAAGGGGTCCACGGAGTCTGGCGCTTGCACAAGAGTGCAGAGGGGCCAGCTGCAGTGTACCAAGCCCCTTGAGCATGAGCGCCTCTGCCACACCTGGGTGTGTGCATGGACAGCTAAGGCACAGACATGCA
This sequence comes from Dunaliella primolecta, assembly GCA_914767535.2. Classification (NCBI taxonomy): domain Eukaryota; kingdom Viridiplantae; phylum Chlorophyta; class Chlorophyceae; order Chlamydomonadales; family Dunaliellaceae; genus Dunaliella; species Dunaliella primolecta. The sequence continues at coordinate 12,797,206 of OU611754.1, read as the reverse complement.
GGGGCGCCCTGGGGGAATGTGATGATGATCTTTGCCCCTAATGCAGGTGTGTCAGTGCAAGTGCTCATCCAAAGTGCATCAGTGTTGATGCAGTGAGCAAAGGCAACTTGCACTGTGCAAGTGCTAATGTAAAGTGCATGAGTGTTGATGCAGGTATGCAAGTGCAGGTGTGTCAGTGCTCAAGTTTTGCAACTTGCCATTTCTATGATGGCACTCCCACCTCTGCTTCAGGGTCAAAGGTATAAAACGTTGATGGAAGAAAGGGAGTGCCTTGCAGCGTTTTATGGAGCTCGCTCATCACTGAAAGGTGCGCACGAGCACCCATATAATTTGGATGTGTTCATCATGTAGATCTGCGGGTTGAACACCGGAGAGCTTCAGGGTGTAACCCAAGCGTCCTGCAGCATAAGGTTTACAATGGGATGAAGCCTTCAGCCAGCAGAGTGAAGAGTCCTGCAGCATAAAGTCACCAACGAACCTTTCAGTAGTCACCAATCCGTACATTCTTCACTGGCCCCCTTCCCTCTTTGTTCATACAAAGTACAGTTGCTCACTGCTTACATAGTGTGTAAGCATGTAAGAATGTGACACATGTTGCCTCAAACTTTCTTTTCCCCGCAGACCAGCTTGTTTGTGTTGCCACTGTGAATTTGTTAGGCCTCAGGCAGGTGCCTTTCTCTCTTATCTGCCAATTGGACTTGTGTATGGCCTCCTATATTGGCGTAGCTACTTGCAACTCTTGGCTGCTGACCATGCATGTCTTTGTTGGATCCAACACTGCTGCAGACCATGCTGCCATCCCTCTTGGCTTCCAACCACCAAAGAGAAGGGAAAAAGTCTGAGTAGGCGGTGTACAAAAAATTTCCTGCATCACCTAAGGAAAAGAAGGCGTGTTAAGTCCTTCGCCATGCGTCTCCACCAATGCATCTCTATCCTTAATCCTGCACTGCTGCAGGAATTGCCGCCTATCCCTCTTGGCTTCCCACCCTGGAGCTGCTTGCTGTCCCTGGGTCGCCCCCACTGGTTGTGACAGACTTTTGTGAGGAGGCCTTGGTGAAGTCACAGGTATGGTGAAGGAAAGGTCAGGGGAAAAGTTTGGTAACCCTTTCACAACTGCTTGTTAAAGTGAGAAGGTCAAGTCGCAATAGGAATTGAATGTAAAAGGGCAATGTCATAAATTATCCATACAGGAAAGAGGCGGTTTTTAGCAAATGAAAGACTTATTAGGCGAGATTACACTGAGTACATGCACTTTTTGACTCTATTTCAATGCAGCATGATCATGCTTGTGAGGTAAGCCTGGGCGCACAGAGTGATCAATGCAGCAGGGTAAGAACAAGCTCTCTGGCTACAAGTTACGCGTGAAATGATACCATGTGGACAGCGAGGATTATGTTAAGTGGGACGGTGCTTCGGTGCAATCCTCCTTGCAAGGAATGTGTTCCGTGCCTCCTGTCATGCCTTACATTCCCTGTTTGCAACTTGACCACTAACTTGCTCTTCCTGCTGGGAAGGAACGACAAGGCCCGACCTTGTCTCCTCTGCCTTGGCCAGGGCTGGCGCTTAAAATGAAATCTGCAGTAGAATCCATCTTGCTGGCTACCCGTGCTTGTCCTCGATAGTAGGAATCCTTGTGAAATAGCTTCCCCTATCTGAAAAAAGCCTTGTTCACTTCCCTGTGATGGCCTCCTGAAATTTAATTTATGATGTAGAGCGCCACACTGGTAGTGACCATCAATGAAAGTGTCTTGGTATTGACCATCGACTAGAGCTCAGACCATTTTGAGTTAAAGGTCAAGCAAGATGCATATGATTTAGTAGGCGCAGAGTGGCTTGCATGCCAGAAATTAAACCCAGATGTACCAAAAGCACACGCAACGTTCCTTTGATTGAGCCTATGCCTCTGTCTTCTATTGGCTGCAGAGGAATGCTCGATTGCCAAATCCGTACGCAACACACACGATGACACATACATACAAACAAACACGCGTGCGCGCATGCGCGCGCGCACACACACACACACATACACACACATACACACACCACTCTTGCTTGTGTTTTGCGTCTCGTCTTCGCAGCAGCTGGTGCAGACTTTGCTGCCCAACCTGCGCGTGGTGCAGCCTGTCTTTCCCAATCCTCTGAGGCAGCCCTTGCGCCAAACAACGCATGGAAACAAGCTACCTGCATATAATAATGGCTTTTCCATGGTATTACAGGCAGAAACTCCAAGGTTCAATGCAACTAGGTAGGCTGGCATGCAAAGAAAGAGAAAAAGAGGAAAATCTATGTAGGCAAACACTCTCTCTGCATCAATCAAGGAAAAGGTTTGCATGCAAACCAAAATGCATTAGTACATTTCAAGGGTGTCCGGTAGGTAGAATGGTCTCCAGGAGCAACAGTAATACCTCCCAGGTATAACTTTTTTTTTAGTTTTTCCCTGATGTAGCTTTAGCAAAGCCATCAATGGTGCAACGTAAACTTAGTTTGGTGTGTCTTGTTCTGCTCTTCCCTTTATTCCGTGCCGCTGCCACAAGCCAAGCAGCAATGCGCTTGGCTCTTAATGTACTCCTAGCAAGTTGCTTCTCGGTGCATGCAAATTTGCAGAAGTCCTCTGTATCTAAACCGAGTGCAAGCTCACAAGAGCCACAGCAAATCAAACATGTTTCCCCATTCATGTCTCCTACAACTTTAATGTTACATAAGTTATCTTAATGGAAAGGAGATGAAAGGGTTGCATAGCTGTACCTGCTTACAAGGGCAAAGAAAGGAAGAGGAAAAACCAAGTAGGCAGTGAAAATACTCCCACATCAATTTAAGAAAATGATCATGATCCTAGGGCCGAGGCACCATGTGTCCCCACCACCAAGAGAAGAAGAAAAACCAATGGGGAGGGTTAATAGTAGTTTCCCGTGCCTGATCTTGTTGACAAGAGTTGAAGAAGCCTTTTAATCCTTTCAGGAGCGCGTCTGGTGCTAGCAAGTTCATAAGCATGCTGAACAGATTGTGCATCAAGCTTCAAAGCAAGCCTGGTGGCTTCATGAGTGTCAAGACCAAGCTCTACCAGGGACTCCAAAGTGTGAGGGGTGTAGGTAAGGTGAGGTTACATCGCTATATCCGCCTACAAGGGCAGCTGAGCGGAAACACAGAGGCCTGTAACCAGACCAGTCCGAAAAAGAAGCTGTGTTCGGAAGTGTCAACTGCTGAGAGAAACAAGCGCTCAAAATACCACAGAAAATGTGTAGGCTCTCCAGGTACTAACACAACTGGAAAAAGGCACAAGGGTCTTGAAAGGAAAGCTCATGAAATGATTGACTCGAGGCACTAGATATCCAGAAACCAAGTGCAGGAGCCCTGAAATCCTGGTGTACACTCAAATGCAGGTTCACACCCACAATGAGCAGGATTGCACCCTAAACAAGAATGACCACACAACCGCTGTCAAGTTTGCACAAACTGTCTATGATGCACACCATATGCAAGCATGCACACCAGGGGTGTAGATGACCCCGCCCAAGGGGTTTACAAGGGGTTTACAATGGTGGCCTACAGCCCGAGACTCTGGCTGACCCCGCCCACACCTAACAAAATGGTGTGAGGGGTAACTTGAGCTGAGGCCCATTTCAAGCTTGAAAAATGGCAACAGAAGCCGCGGTGCTGCTGCTTGGAGGCCTCGAGCTGATTCTTGGGCCAGGTATCTTCACAGTTATGACGTTCACAAGATGGATGCGCTCTGTCCTGGAAGGAGCTAGGAAAGGAAAGGGTTACATAGCTGTACCTGCCTGCAGGGGCAGCTTAGCTGAAGCAAAACGTGCCTGTAACCAAGAAAGTCCAATCTAAAAATCAATACTAGGAGCTCATTCACAGCATCTCAGGGTTACAAGGGGTTGGCCTACAGCTCGAGAATCTGGCTTATCGGCTGCTGGTGAAACATTCCCGTCCAGCATCAAAAATTGAAACTAATCTGACAAAGATTTGAAAACCTGTACGAGTCTTGATTTAGGAAAGCACTGACCTCGAAATCAGTCAAAATGTGAAAGCTCGCCAAGAAAGGAATAAAATCAGTGGTTGGAAGCTGGGCAAAAGTATGTAATGGTTTAAAAAGATCAATGAACATGTCCTTGTATTTCCTGCGCAGCTCACACAACTCACAGCAATTGCAGTAGAAAATAACATGTTTCTCGTCCTGGACTTCAGCACATCCACACTTATCACAAATATTTGAACCACCCAACCATTTACAGGACTCAACCTTCAAGCAGTGGGCACGAAGCCTAAACCTACTCACGTTCCTCATGACTCCTTTATCCAGATCCTTAAATAAATATGATGGGATACAAAAGGGTGTGCCTGTTTGATTCAAAGGTACTCCACAACAATGATGGTAAGTCGATGCTTTCCTGTTCACCTCTCGGGGACTTAGGGCGTCCGCTTCCCTCCAAACCTTCTGCTGTCTGTACCTCGAATCCCTTAAAAAATCCTGCATGGGAATCTTGGAAGCACTCAGCAATTTCTGTTTAAACACCTCCTCATTGCGCATGCCACTAAATGACTTAGACACATGTGCAGACCAACAGGACTCATCCATATCAGCAACGTGTAAATCTGCCTTAAGCACTTGGCGTAGTGTTTCGTTGTTAGAAGCAAGCATGTTGTTGAAAAGTTTAACAGTAGCCCTAAACCAATAAAACTGCAAGGGCTCTTGGCCACACTCTCTCAATAATGGCCAGTTCGTGGCAGTACTCTTCACACCTAGAGAACGCCTTAAAGAGCATAGTTGCCTTTTTTTTAATTAGCTTTTGAATTCACTGCCTTCTCGTAAGTACTCAGTACCCCACACTTGGCACGCGTACATCCCAGCCGGAATGCCATACACTTTAGAGAGCCAAATCAGAGCATGCGGCCTAATCCTTAGATCATGTTCATGCACAAACTCCTTAATCCTTTGCTGGGCAGCCATGCAAGGCCGCACTGCATGCTCCTCAGACACCTTCAGATTCATGCGCTTGTCCACAAGCATACCAAGGTATCTAAACTGCTCTTTCTCTGGAAGAGCCACGTCTCCATACATGAAAGTAGGCAGAGAAGGATACGACCCACTATCAAAGTGCATGACCTCTGACTTTGATGTATTGACAGTCAGCCCCTTTCTCATTGCATAAGCTCGTAATCTATTCAGCATAACTTGCATTTCACCTGTATCATTGGTAGTTAAACTCAAGTCGTCTGCATATAGTATGTATGAAACGCCATTCACTCCATCCCCTGTCACAGCACCTCTTATACCTTCACTAATATCTCTGCCCATGTCATTGATGTACAGAGAAAACAGGAGAGGGGACAGGGGACAACCTTGCTTGACTCCATTTGTTGGACGCACACATGCCCTTTTATTCCCATCCATCAGTCTACGCAGGCCAAAGGCCGCGTGCATTAAGGGAAGGTCCCCTAACTGGAAAGCTAGAGGCCTCACCAGAAGGTTCTCTAAACCTACACTAGACACAGCTAGCCTAGGAGAGAGCCAGAAACAGATCTAATGGGGACCTGGAGGGTTGCTCGCCATGCTCCTGGACGCCCGGACTCTCCTTCTCCCGTCCTCCGCCGCCGCGCGCCCAGCAACCCCCCCCCAGAAGCCCCCGTGAAAACAAAGAGCGTGTCTAGTGTTAATGATAGTGGTAAATCTTTGGATGGCATGGTCCCTAAGCATGTATGCTAGTGATTTAGCTTTTTGTTTGGTAAGGCCCAGATTCATAAGAGGTGTGATTGTATACTCATTGTAAATGGTGCCAGCCACCCCAATTAAGATGATGTGCAGAGTCACTTAATCATTCCTGTTTGGATTCCTTGAGCTGCGGGTTTCAAGTCTAGTTATGGCGTGATAATGTTGAGTTGCTGCACGTTCGAAGTGATGAAAGGATTTGTGTCAGGGCAGAATTTCAGTTCAACAAGGTGGATGTCCCTGTCCTGAGGAGGGATCTTGGAGGGATCAAGGTGAGCTTGCCTGCCTGGAATAGGGCGCACAAAGAGAGCATCGGGTCGGCTTTGGTGCCGGGCAGGGGAGCCAGTATCATAAGGGAAAACCCAGTCTGGAATAGCGCTCGAGATGTTTTCAGGGACTTGCATGCCCTGATCCAGGAGTCTCTCATTACTGCAGCCATCCATGCCAATAAGGGATGAGCCATACCGGCCTTTACTGAGGGCTTTCACACAGAGACTAAGGGCTTCATGGTGTCTGTTGGCGTGCATTCCGCTCATTGTGAATTTGTACATCTGAGGAGTATGTGGTCAATGTGGTCCATATCATCGCAAAGAGGGCATCTTCCAGAACTGGAAGAAAAGTTGAAAGTGAAGGCATGTCTCTGTGTGTACAGTGTATCTGTTCGGTACTTCATTATATTTATTTGCTGTTTCAAAGTAATCTTTGGATCTTGCCAGAAGGAGTCGCTGATCTCCTTGTTAGCAAGTCGAGAGATTAGGTTGTGTGCTCCAGTGTTTGCAGTGGTGGTGGGTGGGTCTTGTGTTGTCTTAGAAGAAAATTTGCGCACCTTTTGCTGCATGGTCTGCACAGATTAGTGTTAGATGACTCTCCACACCATCCTTCTGGGTGTTGGTGGGACCTGCTATACTGATCATACCTTGAACCAGTTTAAACAACTTGGACTGGACCATCAAAGGGCCCATAAACTTGCTCAAAAACTCCATGCCCATTCGGTTCAGTATGCCCATAAGCTTGTTACCACTAGACGTGCTATGGAAAATGATGCTTCTCACAGCCAGGTTCTGGAGCCGGGTGCTTCCAGTAACCCTAAAGATCCCCATTAGCTTTCTTCTTTGTAGCTTTGTGGTGGAGGAGGCTCACGGCTCTTCTGAGCCAATGTGTCTCCTTTTCCTTAATTGATGTAGGGAGAGTTTCCTCTGCCTACGTAGTTTTTCTTTTCTTTTCTTTTCTTAGATGACACAGGCCCTTAATATGTCTCTCAAGCTCGTTCTGAGGATGTATTTCGGTTTTTCCAAAACCAAGATACTGAGACTTGCTGTTTTATCAACGAACCAATGGATTTTTTTTCACAACACCGAGCAGCCAGACTATCTGGCTGAAGGTTAGGTTCCCCTTGCATGTGTGCTAAGTTGTGGAGAAGTAAATAGCTGTAAGGGCTTGGAAGGGCTGGAGGCGCACAAAGTCTGAACACGTAGAATTCTCCCCTGGTTCCCTGGTTGTGCCCTTTTCATGCTAGCATGAATGAGCGCTCATTCAGGACAACGAATTTCAATCAAGGGTTGATGCAGAGGGTTACTGGAGCCCAGAAATCAACATAAAGTCTTTCAAAAGTTTGCTGAAGGGGGGTGGGGAGCCAGTGTGAACACCCTCGGCTCGGCTCAGAAAATATAAAAATTAACCGAGCCGAACCAGTGTGAAAGGGGCCCAATTATAATATGATTGTGTAACTTATCTAGTTATAAAGCACAGGTGTGACGGTGGCCTATATGTTGAACTTCACAACACGTGCCTCAGATAAACTGAGACCTTTTAAATACAAAATATATTTTATATTTAATAGGTGCGACATAAGAAGTGGTCCCTGCACGATGGAATCTATTACCAGCGCAATAGAGAATGAATTTCCAAGAGTGCAGCCTCAGCCTCAGCCTCAGTACCCTCCTCCTCCTCCTCAGAAGCAACAGCAGCAGCAGCAGCAGCAGCAGATGGGAGGGAATGGCCACCCTGCTCGAGGGAACCTGAACGGCTTTCGGTCCGCGGAGCTCCCAGTTGTCACGTATCCATGCAAAACACCTCGCGCCAGTTCCTTCTGCGACCCTCGGCCTTCCACTATCAGCAAGTCCAAATTCAGTGGAATATCTCCTTTCATGCAGGTGATTGTCCTTTCATGCAGGTCGCATCCCACCTACACGCACATCTCGTCGCACTTGTGTCTACGAGGCATTTGTGTCTACGAGGCGCAGCCAATGCTCATGGAAAACATCAGCGCATACACCTGGCATAAAGAACAAAATGTAGAGAGAGTAGAAAGGTTTACTGGATGGCATGCGTGTTTGGCTTTCATGTGCTGCGCATACCATCCAGCAGCAGGTTTGCCTTGGAGGTGCTTTCCTTCCTGCCATCCACTGAGGCTCCTCACCTTCATGCCTTTGATTCAGGCAACGAGCATTGCAACGCATGTGATACGGGCGTTGCCACCAGCGAGCGAGGGCAGCAGACGAGGGGGCATGAAGACAAGGTCGTCGATAGCCATATCAGATGGGGCTGTAGGCAACAGCTATTTTCTGATCCCCGAAACCTCTACCCGCCTGTCCCGTGTGCTGTCTTGGAGTAACCTGGTCAACAGCACAGCACAGCAAGGCAGCAGGCCTGCGAACAAGGATTCCTTCAGCAAGGCTGGCCCCTCCAAGCACAGTCGCACTGCGGACTTGCCTGCCAACGAGGGGAGGAAGGTGCGTTAGCGCATGATTATGGATTACTTTGTCCTTTTGTTTCAGCATTCAACAATGTAACCATAAGCATTCTGTACCAGAATCTCAACAAACCATGCACAATCCACGCCTGTGTCACGAGGTTCTGATACGGAATTCATGGTATGCTCTGTAGCAAGCTTCACGCGTCTGCTTGTTCATGTCTTTTGGGTCAGGACTTCTGGCAACTTGCAATTGGCAATGTGCCCCGTGAAGTAGGATGATTTTCCTTCATCCCTTTGACTTTATTCCACCACGTCACGACCTCAGTGCCAAGGCATCATAAGTGAACTGTCGCCCTGAGACGAAGCAAAAAGGCCAAAATAACAGAGTACAACCAATGACCTGTGTAGGCCGCGAGCTTCTCCGGTGGACATGCCAGGAGGCACCAAACACCTACTTGCAATCAGGACTCCAGCCGGAACGGTGGCTGTCCTCCCACCTCACCCAGCGTCACCACCAGGCAGCACCCTTCCTGCACCCCCCCTTCTGCCACCTTGCCCACCTTTTCAGTTCCCTTCCCTGTGCCTTGCATCTCTGCCCCCTCAAGCTGCTCCCAGCTCCCTTGCATCGCCAGCTACGACAGCAGCAGCCGCAGGAGCCTGGACAGCTTCTCCTTCAACTTCGCAAAGGATGGCCGAGCAAAGGAGGCACTCCCCGCGAGCCGGCCTAGCTGCCACAGCAGCTTCTCCTGCGCACCAGATCTGCACACCAGCCCATCCCACGTTCCCATCGACAGCAGCACCAGCCTCATCAGCCTGACTTCTCCTCAGCTGAAGTTGCATTCCACAAGGCAGCCGGCCAGCATGAGGGTCTCATTGGATGGGCCAATGCCTGCAGAAGTAGGCATGCACAAGATGGGCCCAAGAGTGGGGCCTCGCACAGGTGCGCTCCTCCGCACCCGCCATTCAGCACCTACGTGTTGATGACAGGCAGGACGACAAGTGTGTACATGACTTACATCATGAGTGTGGCGTTTTGGCCAGAGAGTGAAAGAGAGCACGTTGCTATGGTATTAGTTGTCAACTACCTTTGAGGAAAAAAAGGGGCCCCACATAAAGCGCAGCTGCTTAAGAAGGACAGTTGCACCAACTATCTAAATATTTTGTGCTTTTATGCTGCGCTATACATCATACATGCCAATCTTGTGTTTCCCCATGCTGTGAACACAATGAGGTTTTGGAGGGAGGGAGGAAGTGGCTTTAGCCTTATCAGAGAACCTGAGATATTTGCATGCAGTCATTTGAGCTGTTGCCGTGCCAACATCCACATTCATGGCATTGGCTCCAAATCTAGTGTTTTTTTTATAGGCATCTGGAAATAATCCTGCTCTGGCTCTTCATTTGAGGGGAAATGAGATAAAAATTCAAGGGCTAGAGCAATAAGGAACTGAAACAGGTCAAGTGCTTTTACAGGCATTTTTGAACTTACTTATTTAAGCTTGCTTTGCTTCTTCATTACTAAGATCAAGGCTTTTGGGGGGCATGGCGCGTTGGCCAATGTATATTATTTCTCTTTATTTATACAAGAAGTATCCCATTGCCTACATAGATACCCTTTTCTTCCTCCTTTAGTCGAGGTTCCTCTTGGCATTGAGGTAGTGATCATAGCTGTAAAAGAATGCCTTGAGGCTAGACTTTATTGCTTGGATGCATCTTCTCAGATATCTTCAGACACATGTGCTTTCAGCATTCTTTGTAACATTGTTTGCTTTGCAGTATTCTTTGCCTTTACAGCATTGTTTGCTTTGCAGCAGTCTTTGCCTCTGCAGTCTTCTTTGCAGTCCTAAGGTTATCTTGTGCTGAACTTGCGCTTCTCTGCAGAACACAATGCATTTGCATTTTGCAGCATTATCAGCTGTATATTCTCTGTAAATATGTTGAAACATGTGCGAGTCTCACTATAGACTGCTTAGCTTAATTTTTAGCTTGGTATTTTGCCTTAGCTTGCTTTTTTTCTTTTGTAGGCAGCACATTCCTAAAGCATGTTTGCAGTGCAAGTTGCATCTTTGGTTAACGCACCTCCTTGATTTGGCTACATCTGCTTGAATCTATGCATAGCTTGGAGCCCTGCATATGTTGAAAAGTTGTTGCAGATTGTTCATTTGAAGAGTGTGCGAGCCTGCTTTGCATTTGCAACCCTGTTACACTTTTGTTTCTCATCTACTCAATCGTAATCAGAGCTCATGCCTCCTACCTGCCTGTAAAGTGGGAGATGCAAGGTGAGCCATTGGTTTAGGTTCGTAAACTTCTGTTATATGTGGCTAAAGCCCAAAGAAGTCGTCATCGGCAGGCAACAACCATGCATAAAAAATTGTCTTCCCAGATTGGCAGGCATAGCCATATCTAGTTAAGCTGTACCCAGTAGAGGTGCATGGTTTGAATACTGGTAAGGTTTCTGGGGGTTTATGCACAGAAGCCGTCAATCAAAATGCATGATTGCTAGGTTACGTAAAGAAAAATTTCAATAGAAACAAGTCCCTTGGCTTATGTTTGAGAAATAAAATGATTAAAACAATGCAGTGTCCCAGATCTGAACCATGGGAGGCACACTGGAGGAAGGCAGGCCAGAACACCTTCGGCAAGGATGTAAGATTCCCACAAACCATAAAGAAAAGGAAAAAAGAAAAAGCTACGTAAGCAGAGAAAACCCTCCCTCCCCACAAACCATAGATTATACTAAAATGTTCAGAATTATAATAAGGCAGGAGGAAATGTTGCTACTATAAATTCACAAATCCCGATAGCAGCAGGTGTGGCAAGCAAGGCCAACTAATCACCCTCTATTTTACAACAGCTAAGAGTACTAGGAGCGGACTTCTTCTGGAATGTGATCAGATCCATGGTCCAGGGATTCGTTAAATAGCTGAAAGGTTTTTTTGGAAAGGCCTCAGCACAGGTGGAAAGAAAAGAACAACTACGTAGGCAGAGGAAATTCTCCCTACGTCAATGAGAGGAAAAGGAGACACATCGGCTCAGAAGAGCCGTGAGTCTCCTCCACCACAAAGCTACAAAGAAGAAAAAGCTAATGGGGATCTGGAGGGTTGCTGGAAGCACCCGACCCCAGAACCTGCCTGTGAGAAGCATTACTATTTTCCATAGCACGTCTAGTGGTAACAAACTTGTTGGCATACGTAACAGAATGGGCATGAAGTTTGCGAGCAAGTTTATTGGCGCGTTGGTGGTCAAGTCCCAGTTGTTTAAACTGGTTAAGGGTGTGCTCAGTGTAGCAGGTCCCACCAACACCCAAAAGGATGGTGTGGAGAGTCACAACTTTTGCATTAATGAGTTTGCAGAGGTCTGCATGCTGCCGCTGTGCCGCCTCCAACTGCTGTCCAGGCCTCGTGTCTTCACAGTACTTGATTTCGATCAAGTAAACATGCCGCTGGTTTACATTCAGTTGGTGGGGGTGCCTCACGCGGTTGGCTGTTGAGGTCCTCAGTGTGAGGTTGTGTCTGCTGCGTAACACATGATGGTATGAGCAGGAGGTAGAAGGAGAAGAAGGAGTGGGTTTGGCTTTATAGGGAGTTATCAGTATAGCATCAGGACGGCTGGAGGTGAGTCTAGATCTCTTAGAAAAATTTCTTGGAAAGAGGTAAGGGGGTATAATTCTGTTTGATGCATGTGCAGGGATTTGAAGGTTGTGCTGCGCCAACCTATCACCACTCCCTATGTCCATGTTGACCAAGCCTGCTCCCCAAGGGCTTTTGCTAAGAGCTTTGATGATCATTCTTCCAGCAACATTATGGCATTCAGTTTTCATGTTGGAGATGACGTGGGTTTGGCAGCCTGAAAGCATGTGGAGTGCGCTGTCTAATTGATGACAGCCTGGGAGAGGGCATAGTGGGTTAGTGGACCTTTTAAAGCGAACCGCATGTTTTCGGTTATAGAGGGTGCCAGTGCAATATTGAACGATGGTGCGCTTCATGGGTGAGGATATACAGGACATGTTCCTAAAGGCATTGCTGGTTTTCTTATCTACATGTGGTAACAATCTCTGATTGTAAGAGTAGTAGCCTGTTTTGGGGTTGGCATATCCAAGTCTGTGTTTTGTATGCATATGAGACTTGAGAGTATTTTGAAGATTAGGTAGGTAGGTGATTATAGGATTGGGTGCAGGAGCTGTGGATGTGCCAGCATTGTAGTGGTTTTGGCTCCTCCGATTTTGCTGTAGGAGCCTCCTAATAAGAAAAGGAAAATTCTACGCAGGCCTGAGGCCGCGTGCATTAAGGGGAGCCTCCTGCAAAGAGATGCTTTATTAAAAAGGGTGGAAGTATGAGGGAAAATGATATTGGCAGACAGCTCTTACTCAATAACAATAACACTGGCCCTAGAGCTGGCCTGATGCTGCATAAAAAAGAGAAAGATTTTCAAGTAGGGAAAGAATTCCGCAGTCTGCAGCATCACTTAAGGGAAAAAGACACACTGGCTCAACCTTGAGCTGCGAACCCTCATCACCAGAAGGTTGAAAAGAAAAGGAAAACTTTGCAGCCAGTGAAAATACTTCCCACATCAGTCAAGGAAAAGAAGATACCTAGGGCCGAGGCACCATGTATCCCCTTCACCAAGAGAAACAAAAGAAAGAAGTCAATGGGGATCAGGAGAGTTACTGGCAATAGCCCGTGCCTGATCTTGGTGACGAGAGTTGAGAGGAGTCTTCTCAAGAGCACGTCTGGTGCTAACAAGTTTGAAAGAAAGAAAGATCTACGGTTGCCGTTCGGCCACGTGCATTAAGGAAAGAGCCTCCCATTGACTCCCACCGATAGAGGGCATCTTTATCTCCACCCCGGCCACAAGGATTCGATCCGGGGACCTCCTCCTTGCTGTCGCCCTCCTTGCGCTTGGCCAGGGCTCCGTAACATGACGGTTTGTAAGGGGTGGCCAGGGCTCCGTAATATGACGGTTTGTAAGGGGTGGCCAGGGCTCCGTAATATGACGGTTTGTAACAAGTTTGTAAGCGTGCTGAACAGAATGTGCATCAAGCTTCAAAGCCAGCTGGACTGAACAAGTCTCTAACCGTGTTATACCTCTCTACCGTAGAGGTGACCTCTTTAAACCCAGCATTCCTGATCAAACTAGACGCACCTCCGGCTACCCCGATGCTATCTTGGTCACTCCTTGCCCTGCTAACCCGAATAGACCACCTACTCCCCCCTCACATCGGGTACTCCGCAGTATGAGACGTAATGAAGTAGTAAGAAGCAGTACAACTCCAGCCAGGCAACTTCATAAATTGAACATCCAAAACCGCCATATCCACTTATTAGAAATCAAATACTGCGAAGACACAAGGCCTGGTGCCCAGTTAGAAGCCGCACAGCAACAACACAAACAACCGTGCAAACAACTTCAAGGCGTTGAGATCACTCTCCACACAATTCTTACAGGTGTGGATGGGACTATCTATACTGCCCATACCTTGGATCAATTCAAAAAACTAGGGATTGACCCGCAAAGGTCTACCAAACTAGCACGAAAGCTCCATGCCCACTCTGTACAATATGCGCAATAAGTAACCTCTACTAGACGTGCCATTGAAATCAAACATGCTCATCATGACTCTGGTGCACTGGGACTGCATGCTTCCAGAAACTTACCAGACCCACATTAGCTTCCCTCTTACCCTCCGGTAAGGGAGACCCATGGCTCTTTGAGCAAATGTGTCTCGTTTTCCTTAATTGATATAGAGTGTTCTCACTGCCTACGTAATTTTTTCTTTTTTCTTTTTCTTGGCTTTATGAATGTCAAGACCAAGTTCTGTAAGGGGCTCCAAAGTGTGAGGGAAGTAGATGACCCCATCCACACCTAACAGAATGGTGAGAAGGCTAATTGATTCTTGGGCCGGATATCTTCACAGTAATGACCTCCACAAGATGGATGTGCCTCTGTCCTGGAAGGAGATGTCTAGGGTGACTGGCCTCAGAAGCACGTGGGGTGGCTGTGGATGGCGCTGAGTGCTCCCTGTTCCCCCTGAGCCCCCCTCTACTCCTCAATGGGTACCGGGAACTGAGCATTGGCACTCTTTTCATTGGATCAGTTAATGTTGCATCAGGGCGACTAGAAGTGAGTCTTTGTTTGTCAGGGAGACCGTTGGGATATGCAGAGAGGGTTGAATTTGCTGAGTGTTCAGGATCTGCAGGTCCTGCAAAGCAAGACGATCTGCGCTGCCAATGTCCATGGAGGCAAGGTCTGCCCCAAGGGGGCCTTTGCTGACACCTTCAAGGAGGATTCTGCTGGCAATACTGTTACGCTCGGTTACCATATTTAATATGGTGGAGTGTTTACACTCTGAAAGAATATGAAGGGCACTTTCTGGCTCCCCACAGAGGGGATATTGTAGGCTGGTGGAAATTTCAAGGCGCTCTGCATGCTTTCCATTGAGGAGGTTATTTATGCGGTAGTTGAAGCAATTTCGTTTCATTTTGAAAGGGAGCGTTGGCAAAGTTCAGAAAGCATGGCTTTAATCTCCCTTAAGTTGATATTTTTAATCCTGTCTAAGTTGACCTCCATTAATCCCCCAGCTGTTTAAGTTGATGCCTGATAAGGCGTGTATCCCTGAGTGTTGGAAGGCTGCTAAAATCACCCCTTTGCATGAAAAGGGGCATGTTCTGGACTCTGGCAACTACTGCATGCTTACTGTGAGTGGCACGATGTATCGTCTAAATGATAATGTCCTGCATGAGGTTGTTGCAGACTGGTGCAAGTTTAAGAACAAACTCCCAAACTCCCAGTTTGGTTTTCATCCTGGCTGGAGCACATTGCAACCCATATTTCTTCTGAGGCACTTAAGGCATGCTGTGCAGGTAAAAAAGCAAGCCTATGACACGATTCCTAGGGATAAGCTCTGTTAACACTTCCAGTGCATTTGCATGCTTGCTCACATATTGGCTGTCATCAAGAACCTGTATGAGGATGATGAGTATGTGCTGGTTGATAGGCTGAAGCATGCTGCGGTGAGCCTTACTAAGGGAGTGAAACAGGGGTGTCCTTTGTCACCTCTGTTGTTCTTTTGTTGCGGCAATGCAGCAGGGGACACCTATTTCCATGCAGGATTCACTGATAATTTAAGGCACAGATTGCATTG
The DNA here is from genome assembly GCA_914767535.2 of Dunaliella primolecta. Taxonomy (NCBI): domain Eukaryota; kingdom Viridiplantae; phylum Chlorophyta; class Chlorophyceae; order Chlamydomonadales; family Dunaliellaceae; genus Dunaliella; species Dunaliella primolecta. The sequence continues at coordinate 12,781,657 of OU611754.1, read as the reverse complement.
TGTGTGGTGAGATGTTGAGGGAGTTGACCCGGGAGAAACAAATAATCAATTGGCAACATACCAACTTGAAGCCCTCTTTGCTCTGCCTTATGACCACAATGTGCGCAAGCCGATCCGGTCACCGCGGTACTTGCATCTGGATCTGCCTCAACATGTCATGCAAAATGCCAGCCGATTTAGATTGAGAGCTCATACTTTGAATGGAAGCGAAAGTACGTGCAGTTGGCGCTCATGCGGTCAAATTCAAGATGAGATTCACGCTTCTCGTGTGTAGGTATGAGGGGGTATGTGCTCTAAGGCGGAACACTTTGAGCTATTTCAGACTTAACCTGGTGATTTTTCTCTTGCACAACCTTTCCTGCAGCAACAACTTCAGGTTAGCGTTCAAGGCTTGAACTTCAAGCTGTATTTGATTTCCTCTTGCAACACAACAACAACTTGAAGCTTTTCTTTTTTGTGCCTGAGCTTTTCGATTTGCTGTTGGCTGGCAAGGACCAGCCACAGACTGATCAGCCAAAGAGTCTGGCTGAATGTCTCCTTATATAAGGATACATATGATGTAACATATATGTAATATAATCTAACCTCCTCTGTCGTTTGCTTTGGACATGAATGACATAGATCGCTTGGCAGAAGGTGTTGAAGGAGCAGTCACAGGCACTGAGGGGGTCAGGGTCACTCATGTGCTCTATGCAGATTATCTTAGCTTTACCACAAGCAGGACAGATCAGATGCAGTGCATGCCATGCTTGAGTGCTTGACAGGCTGCGTGGTTGTGCTGCCATGAAGAGCTTGACAGTCAATGTTGCTATGTCGGAGATGGTACATTTCAAAACCCGTGCTGGCTCCTAGTTGCCAACATTTAAATATGGGGAGGACCAGCTAGCCAATACAGAATCCTTTAAATATTTGGGCATGCACTTTACTCGCAATGGCAACATGGTTGCAGCAGCTGAGCGTGTAGTTCCCACTTTTCATGCTGGCTCCCTAAACGTGAGACAATTTGCAATCGAACATGGGCTGGTAGACAGACCACGTACTCTGTTGTGGTTGACCAGAATGCACGTCATTCCTGCCAGCATGCATGCAAGCCAAATCTGGGGAACTTGGTACATGAAGGAGGGTGCTGAGATGAATTGCCCGCTGCAGACAGATCATCCCTGTTTTTTGCGTGTGTTGGGAGTTAAGCGGACTACTTGTAATTGGACAGTGACATTTACACAAGTTTGGTTTGGTTACAGGCATCTTTTGCTTCAGCTAAGCTGCCCTTGTAGGCAGGTACAGCTATGTAACCCTATCCTATCCTATCCTAATTGGACAGTGTGTAGGGAGTGTGGGCAGGAACCGCTGCTTCTATTGGTTCAGGGCAGCGATAAGGTTTTACATCTCTCTTTTGTGTTGCAACAGTATGATTGTGAGGAAGGTGCTGCAGGCTGATAGGGCGGTGAGCATTATTCCCGGTGTGAATTATTGGACACCTGCAGTCTTGACTGAATTTGGGGGGCTGCAAAGGAGTGAGGTTTATGAACAATCTGTACATAATGGGTCGGTGGTTAATGTTAAGGAGTTTGCAGTAGACATGCGCACACAGCTGTGTCGGGTCTGGAATGGTTAGGACAGCGTTGGAACTAGGGGACACAACTTGTTACGAGCCAACTAGCTAAGGTCACACCTCTCTCCTCCTAGCATTCCAAGGCTCGCAGAAGGTGCAGTTGAAAGTGACAACAGTTTCTCGCTTTCTTTAGTGAATACTGCACTATCAGGCTCAGCATTTCCCTTTTGTTTGCCGGTATCTTGGTAAAGAATGGTCCGCAAGAGCGCAAAAATGATGAAAGCAACTTGAAGCATTAGATAAGTGAAGACAAAACAAAATATTGGCGCAGCACCCTTCCTCATCGCAATGTTCTGTGTGTTTGTGTGGCTTGCGGCTTGTGCAAGAAAGCAGATGCAGAAATAAAACACAACCCTCTTGCTCAAAGAACGATGGCAGCAGCTAGTTCAGGGGGCAGAAGCGCCTTTTGTGCTGCTTGTTGCGCCCTAGGGTTCCGCCTGTGAATATTCGTAATTGCACAGGTAAATGAAAAAATGTGTATGTTGTGATGTGTGTGTGTGTGTGTGCGTAGAGATCGGCGTATCTTCTTTTCAAGCATTATACACCACATTTTCCAGTGCTATAAAGCGTTATATAGCATTGTAATATAATAGCGCTGTTCACCAAAGCCGCTCTTAATAGATCAGCATATAGCGTTATGTAGCGCGATACGCTACATAACACTACGCCAATATTGATCCCTATGTATGTATGTATGTATGTATGTATGTATGTATGTATGTATGTATGTATGTATGTATGTATGTATGTATGTATGTATGTACGTATGTACGTGTGTGTGTGTTGTGCAGCAGTGTGTGCGTGTGCGCGTTTGTGTGTATTTGTGCGTGTGTGTGTGTGCGTGTGCGCGTTTGTGTGTATTTGTGCGTGTGTGTGTGTGCGCACGTGCGCATACAAATGTGTGTACACGTGCATCCTTTTGTTGCCAATAGTGCGCAAGCAAACATCTCACAGTCAATGCTCTCAAGGTACTCTGTCCACAAGACATACAAACCAACCGCGTCCGGGGTCGGGCAACCCCCAACAATCCAAACGCATTAACCAGCAGGTGCTAAACCTTAGGAACTTTCAACATGAGCAGCCGCAAATCATTACAGAACAATGAACGGCTTCTTCTGCAGTGACCAAAGGTGGACGGAACCATGACGCACCTGCACAGGTCCGCAAAATCATCAATGGCCCCTTCCATTAGGCGCTCTGGGCCTGTGGAGTCAGACTTGCCCCCCCCACCTGAGGCATGCAGGCTCACGGCAGCAGAGGCCGCTCCTGCAAAGGTGCCCAAAACAACAAGGAACAACAAGGAAGGAGTCTCAGATGCATTTGGAGTCAGACTTGCCTCCCCCACTTGAGGGGTCTGGCAGCATGCGCAGGGCAGCTTCCATTCCTGATTAGTAGGGTTGGCCAGTTCCACACATGTACACACCATATAATTTATATCTTCCCTGCGAAAAAGCAAAGCCATGCGGCGTATATACACGGAATTGGCCAACCCTACTAATTAGCCACAGAGCAGTGCCTCCATGCATCATCCCCATCACACCACAATCACTTGCTCTCATTTAGCAGCTGCCCTGTCTTGGCATGGCTGACCACTGGGTCAGGCAGCACGCCCAGGGGATTTGCAACCTCATTACACAACAGCACCGCTTCAAAGCATCACCATCACCACCATCATCATCATGATCATCATCATCACAATCAGCATCACCACAGTCGCGTGCTCTCACCCAGGAGCTGCTCCTTGTCGGCACGGCTGACCACTGGGTCAGGCAGCATGCCCAGGGGATTTGCAACCTCATCACACAACAGCACCACTTCAAAGCATCATCATCGTCATCATCATCATCACAATTGCCACAGTCACGTGCTCTCACCCAGGAGCTGCTCCTTGTCGGCTTGGCTGACCACTGGGTCAGGCAGCATGCCCAGGGAGGCTGCCATCCAGCCCATGGCCTGGCTTCCCCACGTCTGCAGCAGCGCACTCAGGACCTGCGAAACCTCCACCAAGCGCGCCAAGGGAAGAGCGCCAGCGGCGCCTGCCAGCAGGAGCCTACATTGGTCATACAACGTTATGCAGAGTGTTGCGTGACTCAGGGTTTTTATGGAGGAACAAAAGCTACAGAGGAGGTGCGCGCAGTGTCACCAGAGGCAACACAGAGGCAACACACCAGCGGTGCCTGTCGTAGCTTGCGCAGGTTATACGGTGTTATGCGACTTGGGTGTTTAATAATGATGGAGAGGCACCTTGAGGAGGAGGAGGATGAGGAGGAGGTGCTCCTTGTGGGACCAGAGGCGACATGCCAGGAGCCGGACCTGCCAGCAGGGGCCTACAGTGTCATGTGACTCAGGGTTTTGATAGAGAAGAGGAGGCGTGTCACGTGGCGCCAGAGGCAACACAGCAGCACCGCCTGCCAGCAGCGGCCTGCACAGATCATAAATCACTTCAAAACAAGGGCTTGATATAGAACCGCAAGGAGGAGGAAGAGACACCAGGGGCAATGTTGAGGTACAGCTGGCATACGGTATTTTAAGGCAGTGGCGTGTGTGAGTCAGTTGGCCATCGGCTGGTTACCTGTCTCAACCAACTGTTCCTATATATTGTCGCTCTCCCTTGTAAAACCATAACACCCAACACACTTCCACTGTGCCAGGTGCAGTCGTGCAAGATGGAGGAGTAGCAGCAGAAAGGGTTAGGGCTTAAAAGCCCACTAACAGTGAAGGGGGAAGATCAAGTGCTCAAGCTTTATCCTAGTGCTCCCCAGTCTGCTGCTGCTACTTACGTTTGAATACTAAGAGCACCGGTCTAAAAACGTGAGCAGTAGGAAATGAGGGAGCACTGGCACAAAATCACGAGCAGCGCTGCAGAGGGAGAGAGCTGTGGGGCATCAACAGACCACAGCAAAGAACAAGCAGAGTCAGATAGTGTGAGGGGCCCGCTGTGGTACCAGCCAGCAGCACAAGAGCAGGGGGGGCGTGAAAAACGAGGCGGGTGCAGATGGCGTGTGTAGGCGGGTTCAGGGTGTGCAAAACAAATGCAGTCACGCAAAAGAAGCTGAGGACTGAGGAGCAGTCCAAAACACCCCCCTTTCCCCCAAATAGCAACTGGGATTCCCCCTGGGTTTGAACCTGCGCCCCTAGGGCAGTGGGGCTTCAATGGTTAAATTATGTACGCAGGGGGGCCTTTGCCTGCGAGTGCCATGCACATCAGGTCACATACCAGCACGAGCAGGTGATGCACAAGCACACACAAGAGACATGGCGCATGGAGCTTTCGAGCACTTTTGTAAGCGCGTGCATGTGAACGATTGCAGGACAAACGCTGCAGTTGGATGGGCTCTGGAGCTTGCATGTATAGAACTTGGATAGGATCCTCTTGCTTTTTTTGTGCATTGCACACAATTTCAAATGAGCCAAAGGCAATTTAGGCACATGCAGAAAGTATATTCCAAGTGTCTTTTAATGGAGAGTAGATTGCGCAGAATCATAGATACAACAAAAACCTTGAGAAGTGTTGTTGGTGGGAAACTCAAATACTAAGCTGTTGTGGAGTGTTGAGGTACAGCTGATACCTGGTCGTTATGGCAGTGTGAGCCATTCAATGCCATCTTTGTTGAATTTCTTGTATATAGAAGTACAGCCTCAGTATAAAAGTATGTTAAGTTGCACCTGTCTGGCTCAAGAGGCTGGGCAGGGCCAGGTTGCCGCTCTAAGATGCCTTCAAGGCTCTCTACTTCTCCTTCAAAGATGTTACACAGCCCAGATGTGCTTATTCATAGACACAGGAGAACCTTTGGTGATGATGTACGGATGATGATGGATGGGCAAGGCCTTCATGGATGATGCGCTGGACATTGAGGAGGACTTTCTTTTGCTCGTGCCTTTCTTCAGTGTCAGAACCGAGCATCCACCACAGCTCAACCCTACCATGCACGAGCATGGTGTCAAAGAAACTCACTGCGTCAAGAGTGGGGCTCGAGGGAGGAATGTGCTGTGTACCAAAGCCTGGGCACCAGGAAGGGCTGTTTCCAAGGATGGCTGCAGCAGCCGCATCTGCAAGCATGCATGCACATGTGCTTGTTAAGTGTGGTGGTGGCAAATGCTTGGCTGTCAAGCATATCCAAAGCTAAGACGCCGGAAAGGTGTGTTTCCAAGGATGGCTGCAGCACAGCCGCGTCTGCAAGAATGCATGCACGTACGCTTGTCAGCCAAGCATCTGCATTACCACGCTTAGCAAGACACACAAACATGAGCATGGGTGTTTCCCAGAGCTCTTCCAAGGATGGCTGCGGCAGCTGCACATGCAGCAATGTAACGACATGACATTCCCCACCCTCAAAACTTCAATCTCTTTCCATTCCAGCGTGACCCTGTGACTTGCTGGAAGAGGATGATGATCCATCATGAAGTTTGGCAGAGAACAGCATACATCAATAGCTTGAGAAATTTGAACATGAATTATAAAAGCAATACACTAGGAGCCCCAGGCTTGATTGAAATGCACCTGTTCTTAATTCCAACCACACCCACCAAAAATTGAGCAACGAACAGCACGCCTCCTGGGCAGGACCAGCCCGCCTTGCAGTTGCGGAGTCCAGTAGGACCCCAAGAGCTGAGCCTGTTTCACATGTACATGCTTTTTATCCAATCTTGATGAAACACCCACCTTGAAGAAGTTAGACCCAAGCAGCACCACTCCTGGAGGTAGATCAGCACCCCAGCAGTAGCAGAGCCCAGCAGGGCCCCTGAAGTCTGGCCTAATATAAACGTACTCGCCCTATATATTTTAATCACACCCACCACACGACTTGCCAACCCTCCAAAGCCTAGCCTGATATAGACATGCACTTTACTTCAACCACACCCACCAAGAAATTCAGCACCGAGCAGCACGCCTCCCGGTGCTGGATCAGCACTCCTGCAGTGGCAGAGTCCAGCAGAGCCCCCAACGCGGCATCGGGCCTCAAAGCTGCAGCAGGGTTGGCTAAGCTGGGCTGCGCGGGCGCCGCCATGACAGAGGGGTCCAGCAGCAGGCGAGGCGCGTAGGACACGACGCGGTTGGCAAGGAGGTAGGTGTCGTCCATGAGGTCCGGATTGGCGGTAGCCTGTCGTGGGCGGCAGCAGCTTGTTTTAATTTGTGGCAGCGAGAATTTACAACAATGGGGGGCAGCATCAGCAGCCTGCTCCTGGCGTTACGTGCCAACAAAGTGGGCATCCATAATTAGAAGAAGGCAGCAGCAGCAGCAGCAGCATGTTCCAGGCATGATGTGACAAGGAAGCGGGCATTCACAACAATCAGGCAGCAGCAGCAGCAGCGTGTTTTAGGCAAGATGTGACGACAAAGCTGGCAAACGACGTCCTACAGCACACAACAAAATAGGCACAGGCTGAGGAGGGGTCCAGCAAGGCAGTCAGGCTGGCCACTGCCCAGCTACCTCTTTCACACATTGTTTTTTGGTTAAAGTTGTTGAGGCATCTTTCCAAAAGAGGAGGTGCTTCAGCAACTTGTACACAAAAAAGGATGTGAAAGAAATTGCTTCATCACGAGGCATGCTTTGGCAAAGACCCCCTGGTGGTACTTGTGTAGGTTTGGCCAGGGCAGAAGTGCTCAAGCAGCATTAAAATTTTTGCCAAGCACACGGCAGGCACAAAATTCACACGCAGGGTTGGCCAGTTCCATGTTACATGCGCCATTCACCTCAAATTTCCAGAGGGGCTCAACTGGCCTATATTATCAGACATGCTCTTTCTCATGTTTCGTTCTCATATCTTGCCATGCCAACCTTAATATTTCATTAAATATCATGCTCACCAGAATGATGAACATTGGAGGACCCAGATCATTCTCCTGGCCTCAGATCACCCAAAATAGGCCTACAGCTCTACCCTGGTACCATTTTTTACTCCCAGATTTATGTCTTTGTAACATTAATATACAATGCTAACATCCTGCATATTCAAAAAAGGAAAGAAGGAGGTCAAAAATTGTCCCTTTTGGCCCCCCTCGTGCTGGATTCCCTTGAGGGATAGGATTGGCTGGAGTGATGCATCTGACCAACTACTGGGTCTTTTCACTCCTTTGTTTGCGATGGTATTTGTAGGTACAAGGACTCCAAATCACAAAATCAACCAATTTGGTGCAGTGGGCGATTTCAAATGGAGAATTGGTGGTCAAAATGTAGGGTTCACACTGGGCTAATTAAGCATATTGCTGTAGAAGGTACCCAAGCTTTAAACAGCAAATTGGGGGACACCTATGCAGGGAACACGCAAAAAACACCTAATTTTGGGCCTCAGATAACTCCCTCCATGAAATTCCCCTGGCAAAAAGCTGAAATATACGGCACACACGTACAAAATTGCCAGACCCTACCCACATGCACTGCTACCCCCCAGAAGGTAAGGGCATTGCCAGAAGACGCACCTCTTGCAGAGTGCGGAGGCTGGCACACGCGTCTAGCAGCAGGGATGCGGTGATGCCGGCAAGAAGGGGCACGTGCGTGGGCTCTCGCCCGAACATCTTGGCCAGCTCACTCAGGATGTACCTGCAGCAAGCAGCACCAAGCAGAGGACTGTGGTGATGCAGGCAAAAGTCAAGGCTCCATGCTTTCGCTGGCCTAGAGAACTCACAAGAATCATGCAACCATTTCATTGGAAACCTGCCACAGCGACTGCAAGGCCAGTGCTTGGCAGCCATCAAGGCATTAATTAGGCATCAATTAAATGGGTCAGCAAGCATTGCATGAGCGCTGCCATATGGATCTTTTGGCTGTTTGGATCATGCGGTCATTTCATCATTTGGGTCGGCAAGCATTGCATGAGCACTGTCAAATGGATCTCTCGATCGTTTGGATCATGCGATCATTTCATCATTTGGGTCAGCAAGCAACACATGCGAGCTGTCATGGGAGCAGGCATTACGTGCGTGCTGTCATGGGAGCAGGCATAATGTGCATGCTGTCATGGGAGCAGGCATCACATGGGAGCAAGCATTGTGCTGTTATGGGAAAAGCTCAAGAAGAGGGCAACCGTGAAAGCAGGCATAAATGTGGTATTTTCATCCATCTTGTTCAGGGTGATTCCATGCTTTAGGGATGGATAAATGAGCAACTCCATGCGCCTTTGAAAGCACTCATGTATGAACACAAGGGCGAGCCAAGTACAGTGTGTAGGCATTCATGAGCACCCACAGGACGGCAGAGAAGCAGGTAGCCCTCATCTGCAATGCCAATCCAGCACTCAACCAAGATAAACAATAGCTTCAGATAAACAACAGCTTACCCAAGATGCTTTAAGGATGGCCCACATTGCATCCCATGACACACACACAGCATTCCATTTCAGAACCGCCCACAACCCATTCAACGACACACAGAGCATGATGCCACTGAAAGGCAGAGTGGCGGATGGCCTCCTCATGCGGGTCTTGGACGTGCACTCATGCACTCAACACACTCAGACACGCCCTCATGCACTCGAGGTGATCACTGCTGTGCAAGCAAAGAGGGAGCAGCACACCATGTAAGCCAAGCCATTCCAGAGAGCAACACACAGCATTGTACCCACAGGAAAGCAGAGTGGCGGGTGGCCTTGAAATGCAACGCCAGCATCTCCAGGAGCGATGGCAGCAGGGGGTCTGCTGCACGTGCTGCTCCCTTGACGCCAAGTCTGAGGCAGCGGCAGCCGCGCTCAATGATGCGCGCATCCCCAGCGCAGCGCTTGAACAGCTCGTTGAGCATCTGCCAGGACGCAGCTGCAAAGGATGGGGAGAGGGAGGTTGGGACGCGTGGGTGTTTGCGTAGCACAATGCGTCTCGAGCATCTGCTACACATTAAGCGGCTCCTGTGACGAAGAGGAAGATGGGAACAAGGAGATGCACAGGAGCAAGGGGTGGAGTGAGGGTGTGGGAGAAGTCACTTACGTCCACAGGCAGGGATTGTGCATGCCTGCATGCAAACGCATGAGTGCCGGCAAGGTACAACTAAAAGCTGTAAAAAACATCTTTCTAGAGGGTCAGCAGCGACCATCATCACACCCACACCCACACTTGTACGCGCGCGCGCGTGCACACACCCACACCCACACACAGCATGGGCTTACCCCTCCTGCTCCTACTCATTCACTTGTGTGAATGGGCACCAGTTAATATGAACATAAGCGGATGATAGATGCACAGGTAAGGAAGGTATCCATACACACGCCTGGAGCTTGGACCTCAAGGTAAATACAATTGACCGGTCTTCATGCGCTTAATGAGGCACCTTCTGCGCACTCTGCACCCCCCCCCCCTACAAACCCACATACACACCTAGCATGCGAGCCACAGCTTCTCGCTGGTCCACATACGCAAAGAGGCAGGCCAGGCGGTCAACTAAGGGTGCTAGATAGGGGTGGGTAGCATGCAAGGAATGAGCGCCACCCGCAGCAGGTTGTGCTGGGCTAGTGGATGGGATGGCGGGGTTGGGAGATGGGGCTGGTGGGAGTTGAGCAGTGGCGGCTTGGGCGGCGGCGAGGACGGGTTCTAAGAGGGTGGCAGCTGCTTGGGGTATCTGCAGAGTGTCAAGGTAAGCGAGAAAGAGAGAGCTACTTGGTTCTCAAAGAGGAGGGTGGTCTTTCCTGGAGGTAGGGGAAACACATAAAAACTGGGGCGGAATGCAAGTTGAGGATGAAAGGGGCTGCCTGGGGTTGCCGGTGCGACAGCAGCGCTACTAAATACTTGAGCCTTGATAAGGAGGGTGAACTATGAATTAGGTGGAAAAACAAGTTGAGGATGAAAGGGGCTGCTTGGGATGCCTGTGTGACAGCAGCGGGGGGAGAAAGAGCGTGACTCATCAACAATGAGGACGGCCCACAAACTGTGCCTGGGGTGCCTATGTGAGATCAGTGGGGGAAGAAAGAGGGCGACTCATTGATTGATAAGGAGGGCAGCCTGCAAATTGGAAAGGATAATTTGTAGTTGACGAGCTGGGCGGCTGCCTGGTGCGACCGTTTGGCAGCATCAAGGGAGCAATTACAGTGGAACGGGGTGCACAGATGGAGAACAGATGAGAGCTTAGGGTGCTTGCAATACAGGAGCAGAAAGAATGGGTTGCATGGATGGAGAAAGCGAGGACTGGCCCCAGGAGGGTTGCGGCTGTGCTTGGGGTGTTTGTGAGACAGAAGCGGGTTGAATGGATTGCAATGAATGGCATGGATGTCGGGATAGAAAAGGTTTTGCTCTGGTCTTGACGGCCCTAGGTATCCTCTTCCTAAAATTTGATGCAGGGAGTATTTTGCTGCCTACATATTTTTCCAAGATATTTTTATATTTTTTCTGGCGGCTGTGCATGACTCAGTGAGGTGCATGCGGCGACAAAAAGTGGAGTGATTACACACCTATAGATACACACGCGCACACTCAAATATGGCAACGTTTGGATTTTGGTGTTTGAATGAGATGCATGGCGATGCTTTTGGCACTTCAGCGGACACTGACACACACCTCTGCCACATCATATGTGACCACATTCCAGTGGACACTGACACACACACCTCTGCCACATCATAGGTGACCACATCACAGCTGCAGCACGGGGTCGAAATTAGGTTTAGACAGTTTTGTAGGAATCGGCATGTAGCGCTATCATCACATCTTCAGCGTTTCATAGCGTTATAGAGCTATAACATAATCGCGCTCTTTACCAATGCCTCTCCCTACAGATCAGCACTGCATAAAGGGCTTCTTTGGCACCACATAGTATTGTATAGTGCTATTTGCGACATCCTGCTTCAGGCAAGTGCCGATCCTTACAGTTTCGCCAAATCATGACAGTATGACAGCCACAACACGCGATTGGAGGCACTTGCCGCCACCAGACATGCCAGCCACCGAAGAAATCTCTTTTGGGAAAAGGACCTGGCAAGTCAGGGGTTTGCACCCTTGCCCTTACCTGTGCTGATGGCAGGCACTTGCAGGTTGCAATGCACACGGCTTGCATGATCTGCACAGCGGGAGGCACAGCCATCGGTCAAAGCGTGCAAGAGTGCGTGTGTATGTGAGCGTGCATGTGTGTGTGTTTGTGTATGTGTTTGTGTCACTGCTACCGCTTCTCGTGTGCATACGTATTCGTGCATGATGAGAGTATATATATATATATATATACATATATATCTTGCTGGAGTGCGACAGATCTCAGCCACAGCAAGTCAGAGGATCTGTCCCTAACCACCTGATGATAGACAGTCTGTCCCTACAGTCATCTGATGACACAGTCACCTGATGATAGACAGCCTGTCCCTCGAGTCATCTGATGATACAGTCACCTGATGATAGACAGCCTGTCCCTAGAGTCATCTGATGATACAGTCACCTGATTATAGACAGCCTGTCCCTACAGTCATCTGATGATACAGTCACCTGATGATAGACAGCCTGTCCCTACAGTCATCTGATGATACAGTCACCTGATGATAGACAGCCTGTCCCTACAGTCATCTGATGATACAGTCACCTGATGATAGACAGCCTGTCCCTACAGTCATCTGATGATACAGTCACCTGATGATAGACAGCCTGTCCCTACAGTCATCTGATGATACAGTCACCTGATGATAGACAGCCTGTCCCTACAGTCATCTGATGATACAGTCACCTGATGATAGACAGCCTGTCCCTACAGTCATCTGATGATACAGTCACCTGATGATAGACAGCCTGTCCCTATAGTCATCTGATGATACAGTCACCTGATGATAGACAGCCTGTCCCTACAGTCATCTGATGATACAGTCACCTGATGATAGACAGCCTGTCCCTACAGTCATCTGATGATACAGTCACCTGATGATAGACAGCCTGTCCCTACAGTCATCTGATGATACAGTCACCTGATGATAGACAGCCTGTCCCTACAGTCATCTGATGATACAGTCACCTGATGATAGACAGCCTGTCCCTACAGTCATCTGATGATACAGTCACCTGATGATAGACAGCCTGTCCCTACAGTCATCTGATGATACAGTCACCTGATGATAGACAGCCTGTCCCTACAGTCATCTGAAAATAGGCAGCGCACGCAACAGCAGCAAGCTTTGCTTGCTGCCTGCAGCAGCTGTCGCGGCTACATACATCTCCTGCTTAACTTGCAAGCTGCACCTCCCTCATCATCTGATGATGGACAGTGCGCGCAACAGCGAGCTTAGTTTGCTGCTTGCAGCAGCTGTCGCGGCTACATACATCTCCTGCTTAACTTGCTAGCTGCACCTCCCTCATCATCTGATGATGGACCACGCGCATAACAGCAGCGAGCTTAGTTTGCTGCTTGCAGCAGGGGCCGCAGCCACATCTATCTCCTATCCAACTCACAAGTTGCAACCCAGTGCTGGATGGAGTCAAGAGAACTCAGAAGCAGACCATGATGCGAGTCTGGGATGGCATGAGCCCGTTTAAAGTGGCACACCTTGTTGCTGTTAAATGTTCTTTAGCATTCAGTCAATGTGCTCATGCAGATTTGGTTCAGGTCCCAAGTGGCAGAGCACGGTGACCTGGCAAGACCATCCTGAAAACATTGAATGGGGAGCCTCTGTGGCGCAAACCCTACCAATTGCCACACACACATAATCCAGGTACAGCTAGCCTCATGGACATTAGGTTCAGATGAACTACTCCTGTCCCCACCAGAGTTCACGCACGTTTGGTTTGGGTACAGCCGCCCTAGCAGACATTGACTGGGGATCCTCTGCGGCGCTTGCCCTAACCAGATTTACACAAGTCTGATTTGGGCACAGCCATCCTTAATAACATGCAAAGGAGATGTGCTGCTGTTGTGCCCACCCACCAGCTGCACATCATCCTCTGCCAAGGGTGGTGGTGGCTGTTGCTGGACCAAAGGATCACCAGCAGGGGTCATGTGGGCACCCACACCGCCTCCTACATAGCATAGCAAGCAGGCACAAAGGTGAGCAAGCATGGTGTGCAGAGGAGCATGTAGCAGGCTGAGATAATGCAGATGACATGCTTGCGATGAGAAGCGCAATGAGCAATGATGCCCAGGACCCTGCCTCACATGGTAAGCATTTACGCATCACGGGAGAGCAAAGCATGCCAGAGAGGGTGCCCACAATGAGGTTGCCTTGCCATGAGTGCTTTTCATGAATCATGAGAGGATGGCACATGATGGCGGTGCCTCGTCAAAAGAGTGCTCCTCACAGATCCCAGAGGTAGCAGGCAGCACACAGAGTTTCAAGGGGCTTGAATGCAGCATAGGTGCTCTTTTGCACTTCAAGGGCAGACCTCTCCATTAAGCACTCCCAGGGTGGCACTCACTTGTCGAACCCTGCCACACAGCAAGTGAACCCTTTGTGCTCCAGGACAAAGCTCAAACAAGGACAGAGCTCACTTAGCACTCCCAGGGTGGAACACTCGCCCAACCAGCTGCAACACAGCAGTAGTGCATTTTTTGCACTGTGAAACGCACGGCAAGCGCTCTGTTGCGCTCCCCGGACGGAGTTTGCACACCTGAGGACTTTTCCTGCACCTTCTATGTGGGACAAAGATTCTTAAGAGCCCTTCAGTATGGTTGGATTCTTTGGTGCAAAACCCCTTAGGTGCAGAAAAAAAAAACTCGTGGTGTGAGGGACAGTGCTCACACAGAGCTTCCTTGCCAAGACCTCCCGAGAGAGCCGCAAGGACAGAGCTCCCAACAGAGCACCCTCAGTTACAGCTCTCAGTAACGCCACAGCGGCAGAGCTCAGATACAAAAGAGCCCAAGGACAGATCTCACTTAACGCTCCCAAGAGTGCCACAACGACAGAGGCCCTAGAGTTCTGATAAATCAAAACTAGCTCAGGAAACAAGAGGCATGTGGGCAATTGATAGGCATGCTACGACATTCTTTCAGCCTATTGTCTTAATGCAGTTAGAATTGTTGACTTCTGTTGCAGAGAAGAGTCGCTGACTTAATCGTTATAAGTTTTATAAAGTTTAAACACAATTGCTTTATTAGTAAGGAAAGGGGAGGGCATTCTCAAGAAGAGCTCCAAAGGTTGCCACAACGACAAAGCTCAGGTGCAAAAGAACTTTAAGGCTTAAGGAAGCCCGGAAGACAGAGCTCACCCAGAGCTTCCAAAGAGACACAGCGGCAGAGGTCCCAAGAGAACATCTTCAGACAGAGCTTCCAACAATAGAGAGCCCCCAAAAGAAAGAGCTCACGCAGCACACCCGGGGTGGTACTCCTGTTGAGTTCTCTGATTCATAGCTACCAGAGGATCCGCATAACATCACCTCTTACTGTGGACCAACATCACCGCTGCGGTTGAAACTACATGAAACACTCTGTTAAGCACTCACTTTGAGCTCTGTGATACAGAGCAACATTCTGTGAAACACTCACTTAGAGCTCTGATACAGAGCAACTTTTTTGTGAAGCACTCACTTTGAACTCTGTGATACAGAGCAACAAGGGGCTCCATGCACGATTGCAAGTGGCGCCCACAGTACGCACATATATCCAGGATGGCCGATGCAGCCTGCACGCATGAGCAGGTGGCAATGTGCGTGCCTTGCTCCAGTTTGCGCGTGCTTCAAATGTGTGCTACGATAACAGATCTACAACCCAGTCCATGTTCTTATGGATTGAAACAAGTTTGATGGGCTGGTCAGGTTCACCAAAACACAGTGGAAAAGCATGCATACGTCTTTTCCTTCAGCAAATGACACAAGTAAAAGCGCTCCAGGTTTTTGAGATACCTGGGAGCTCCCTCACGCTGCATGATAGCAAAAGCAATGGCTGACTTTAGAAGGCGCTTGCCCCGAACCCTCACACACACATTCACACAAGGAATCAGCTAACATCAACGCACCGCGCCTGATGCTTCTGCCACCTCCAAAGCTTCTACTGCGAGCTGCATGAGCTGCGGCAGAAGCGCAGCAGAGGCGCTGGCGGTGGCACGATCCGACTCAGAGACGCGTGTGGTGGGGTCACGGGGAGAAGCGGCAATAATGTTGGTGCCCAGCCAGCCCGCGTAGCGTGCAATGGTGTAGCAGATGCATGCCTGCGTGTGGGCAGTGGGGAGCAGCGTGGCTGGTAAAAGCTGTGCTTTGGGAGGCTGCAGTGACATCGGTGCAGTGACGTCGGTACCAGCCAGCTTATGCAGCGAGGGATGGTGTAGCAGATGCATGCTTGCATGTGAGCAGTGGGGAGCAGCGTGGCAAAAAGAAGCTATGCTTGGGGAGGCTGCAGTGATGTTGGTGCAGAAAGGTTGGTGCAATGATGTTGTTGCAGTGACGTCAGTGCAGTGATGTCGCCCAGCCAGCATGCGTGGCAAGCGATGGTGTAGCAGATGCACACCTGAATGTGAGCGCACTTGCAGCAAAGGGGCTTGCCTGGGCAGCGCTGCCAGCGATGCATCCTCCCTCTTGCCTTTTCTTTTTGCGCTTCTGTGCTTTCTTCATGCACTTTGTTTGCCTACCTGCGCACTTGCAGCAAAGGGGCCTTGCCTGGGCAGCACTGGCAGCAGCTGTGGTGGACCCCTTGCACGCTCACAGCCCATATAAGCCAGCAAGAGGAGCAAGCCGTTGGCTTCATCTCTTTGCGCACCTGCAGCAGGGGGGCTTGTCTGGGCAGCGCTGGCAGTGCGGCCAGCAGCTGCATCAGCTGTGGTGGGTCCCCAGGAATGTCAGGCACGTGCGGCTGGATGGCCCTGGGGCAAACATAAGTAAGGGGGAGGGGGGGCGCTATGTGAGGCAGACCTGAAGGCTAATGCAAGAAATGCGCTACGGTGCTGATGCAGGCAAGTCCGCAGAAGGTCAGGTGGTCACGTGTGGCTGGATGGCCCTAGGCCATACATAACATTTACAGAGGCGTCCATGTAAGACGGTGCTTTAAGTAGGCAGGTGCACAGTGGGACAGAGTGCAGGTGTCAGTGCAAGCAGGCACGGAAACAGCAACAGCAGCTGAAGGGCCCAGGCAGGGAGATGCATGCAATTAGACTTAGACCAGAGGCGAGGTGCAGGTGTCAGTGCAAGCAGGCACGGAAACAGCAACAACAGCTGGAGGGCCCAGGCAGGGAGATGCATGCAATTAGACTTAAACCAGAGGCGAGGTGCAGGTGTCACTGACGTGCAAGCAGGCACGGAAACAGCAACAGCAGCTGGAGGGCCCAGGCAGGGAGATGCATGCAATTAGACTTAGACCAGAGGCGAGGTGCAGGTGTCAGTGCAAGCAGGCACGGAAACAGCAACAGCAGCTGGAGGGCCCAGGCAGGGAGATGCATGCAATAAGACTTTTGAAGAGGCGGGTATGAGTGTGTGGGAAAAAGTCCATGCGCTCAGGTACGTGCATGCAATAATGCCTGTGGAGGTGTGGGGGTGTTTGGAAAAAACGTCAGTACTCAGTTATGTGACTAAAGTGGGCTACCCTTGAGGCTGTACAGGGTTAAGCCTC
This sequence comes from Dunaliella primolecta, assembly GCA_914767535.2. Classification (NCBI taxonomy): domain Eukaryota; kingdom Viridiplantae; phylum Chlorophyta; class Chlorophyceae; order Chlamydomonadales; family Dunaliellaceae; genus Dunaliella; species Dunaliella primolecta. The sequence goes on along the minus strand of OU611754.1, from coordinate 12,764,623 downwards.
AAGGGTTGCCCTCAGGGTAGTTGTTCAACACAAGGGAGCAGTGATGCTGTGTTGCACGACAGATGCGCACCCACTTACAACTGTGCTGTGTTGCGCGACAGATGCGCACCCACTTACAACTGTGCTGTGTTGCGCAACAGATGCGCACCTTCTTACAACTACAGAATTGTTGCGTCCTGTGTAGGTTACATATAAACAGAGGCAGGAGATTGAAAGCACAATGGGCTCGCAGCTCAACACTGAAGCACAAAAGTGTCACGTCTTGCACCCAAGTATCACAGCAAAAGCACACAAAAGCACACATGAAAACCGGCCATGGCTTGCACCCAAATATCACAGGAAAAGCACACAAAAGCACACATGAAAAACGGCCATGGCCTTCACCTAAGTACCACAGCAAAAGCACAAATGAATCAAAACTGACTCGCAAGGGGCATGGCTACCCGGCAGAGAGTCACAAATCAGGCACTTGGGTGCAGCACCCCTCCCGCTAAACCACCTGCTTGGGCACAGCACGGACTCAAGGCTGCCCTCCTCTGTAAGATTAACAGCCCAGCATCAAGCTGCACAGTAGCAGGAGGGCACACAACCTGCCTACAAAATGGCACAGCCCATGCCGAAAAAAGCCAACAACCCACTGTCTGCTCGCTAACTCACCTCACACAGAACAGCACGGCCTCTGCAGCAGCCCAGTCGAACGGCTGCCCCTGGGCCACGGCACTGCTCAGCTCAGCAAGCGGCCCTACCAGCAGGCTCATGCACTGCTCAAATCCGATGACCGCGGCTGAATCCTCCAAGGTGTCTGCCACCTGGTGATGCAAAATCCATACCAGGTCCAAATCAGATGACATTCCCACAACTGATGATGCAGGTATGGACCCATACCAAATCCGCAAGATAAATGCAAAACACCTGGTGATGCAACATCCATGCCAGATTGGAATCGTACGCAGCATTTCCCCACAGATGGATCCTCTTTAGCATGCGACTCCACTGTGATCAGCGGAGTTCAGACCGGACGGGGACAGGAGATGTAGGCATGTCTGGCAGGGAAAGCCAGAGAAATGTTTGAGGCGAGTCTGGGCACACCCGGGAAGAATGGTGAAATTTGTCGGATTTTTGCCTGAAATCCACGGTTTTTACCTGAAATCCAGAGGTCCAGGGTTCTAATCCCACCCTTCCTGAATTTTTGCTGACACGACTCTGGGCATGCACAAGGAGGCCCTGAACTTCCATGAGCGTATTGCAATTGAGCAAAGCAACACTTCACACCTCTTGCTGTCATCACACAGTCCATCATCGTGCACACAAATGTCGACTGTGATGATGGTCACATTTTGCGCAACTGGGTGATGGTCATTCCCTTGCACTTTGATGGTGCTCATTTCCTTTGCTACTTGCAGCACCGCTTTCAGGCCCTCTGTGTACTTGAGCTCACAAGCAGCCTTTTGCATTTGTTCTTTCCTATTTTTTCTTCAAGGCTCTCTGTGTGCTTGAAAGCTGCTGTACTGTCACTCACGCAGGGCTGCTTAGGCCTCATTCACTAAGCTCATACATAGGCCTCATGCACAGGTCTCAAAAATAGGGCTCATACAGGACTGCGTTTTATGATACTCTTGGCACACACGATCAATCCTCTTTTATTCTCGACCTGCCCATTGCGATACTAACGGTCCCATGTAAAAGCACGCATCCCCGCTTCTACGGCTGTGCCTGGTGAACGTCCTTGACCTACCGTGATATGTGACACTAACGGTCCCATGAAAAAGCACACATCCCTGCTTCTACAGCTGTGCCTGGTGAAAGTCCTTGACCTGCCGTGATATGTGGTACTAACGGCTGTCCCATGAAAAAAAGCACACATCCCTGCTTTTACAGCTGTGCCTGGTGAACGTCCTTGACCTGCCGTGATATGTTGTACTAACGGCTGTCCCATGAAAAAAGCACCTATCCTTCCTGCTTCTACGGCTGTGCCTGGTGAATGTTGTGTACATGGGCATTACGCATGCAGAGGAACATAGCTGAACAAAAGGATGAGCAGATGTGATCAGGTAGGGTGCAAGGGAACTTGCCTCATATCGCTGGCGCTTGAAGTCTGAGGCCGTTTCTTTATCCCAGGAGCCTGCATGAGGAGGGTACCTGCGTGCAACAGAGGCAATGATCGACAGCGGCAATGCTTGAGCAGTAGGCCTCACCACAAGGAGCCTACATGAGGAGGGCACCTGCGTGCAACAGAGGCAATGAGCGACAGCAGCAGTGTTTGAAGCAATACACCTCAGCACTGGGAGCCTGCATGCAGAGGGTACTTGTCTTTGGCAAAGGCAACAAGCAGCTGCAGCAGCAGTGTTTAAAGCAATACACCTCATCACCAAGAGCCTGTTTGCAGGGGTTGCCTGCACATGTATGGACACGTGTAGTGGCAACCAGGAACAGCAACAGTACTTTGAGCTATGTATCTTATTACCAGAGCACTGCACAAGCGCTATACATTGTGACCAAAAAAAGTGCTATGTGGGAATGATATGAAGAAACAGTTATAGACATATGTATGCATTTGTTGGGTGATTGCGCCTTTGACCAAAAATGCAGTGTGAGGATGATGCCTATGAGAAGAGAGAGTTACAGGCATACATGTAGGCCACTCACTGCGAAGTTCATCGCACACTTCACTCAACGTCTTCACTCACCACTCACTCCGAAATGCACTGCTCACCTCATTTTGTCTTCACTCACTTAACCATCAACTACAAAATGCACAGCTCATTCCTCTCTATGCTTCTATTCAAGCCCATGGTGCACCACTCACTTCACTCTATGCCTTATGCTTCTATTCAAGCCCATGATGTACCACTCACTTCACTCTATGCCTGATGAGCGTGACGAGGCGCTGGAAGGCGGGCGCAAAGAACTCCCTCCGCCGTCGACGCTCCCCAGCAGCTACATCGCCTGAGCAAACAAAGCGGACGGCTTTGACCAGAATGCCCCCCAACAAAGAAAAAAGAAAAGCCTACACCAGCCAAAAAGGCTGTGTGCATTAAGGAAAAGTTCCCTGAAGATGCGCAGAAAGCAAGAAGGAGCGGCACCAGGCTGAACGCATAGTGTGCACAAGGACAACAAGAAGAGCGCGCAGGAGTTTGAGGACGCAGGCTTTTGAGCAGATAAGGGAAAAGGTCGCTCAAACTGGGAGGGTGCACAGGCTCATCCACGGACAACAGTTGCCCGTACCAGGTCAATGTTCCTTGTCGGAAGAGTGCTTCGTTTTGGGCTCGAAGGTCCATGGCAAGGCCTTTGCGAGGTTGGATCGGGTCAAAAGATGGCGGGACAATTAGGGTATCAGGTCACTTGCATGAGGTCAGACAAGTCTGCAACTTCAGGCAGAGTTTCATGATCCTTAAGCGTTCCCCTGGTAACATACATACATCGTGCAGCTTTGACTGGACGCAACTGCAAGGTCCAGGGCTCTGCTGTCCCCCCTCCGTCCCATCTCTGCTCCATGCTGTCCCACCCGTCACATACACACAAAGTAGCTGCTCTTAACTAGATTCTGCTTACCTTGGCTATCTGATGGTCCTGATGGCCCATTGGGTGGCCCCGGCGGCTCTGGAGACTGGCTCCAGCCCCTGCATGTTCAAAACAGGTATGCCTCTTGCAGTGGGAACACATCTAGATTCCTGTAGCTGTCAATGTCGATCAATCCATGAAAGGAGCCCATCACGTCAAGAATGGCATGCGGCTGATGGGGGTACACGTGAATGCTCAGCTAGGGGCTAAGGCTTGCTTAGCAGAGCGGGGCGTGGCAGAGCTGAAGAAGTGTCTAAGAGCCCCAATGCCAAAAGATCAGCTGCCAGAAGCCTGAAGGGCTCGGCAGCCGGAAGCATAGGGCTTGCCAGGGCGTGGCAATTTGATGAAGCAACCGGGAACCTATAGGGCTCAGCAACCAGAAGCTCAGGGGTTGGCAGCCAGGAGCCAAGGGCTCAGCAACCAGAGGCCGAAGCAGTGCAGAAAAAGTGACCAGGAGCCTGGGACTTGCAGGACGTGGCAGTGATGAATAGGTAGCTAAGAGCCTATGCTGTGACTGGGATGAGGACACAGAGCGTAGGAGGGAGCTGAGGATGTACTCCAGGCACGCTCATCACCTCAGACGCAGCACGAATGCTCCCCCCTCAGTGGCGAGTGGTGAGATAGCATGTGAAAATGAAACTGGGTGAACGAGGAGACAAGAAGGGAAGTGCTGAGGCACCAGTCACCATGACCAAAAAAAGGACTTAAAATGGACTCATTTTGCAATCACTGAATGGAAGATGCGCATGGAGCAACACACAAGTGATTAAACATACAACAGGTCATTAAACAAGTCATTAAACATACAACATACAACCACTAAGGTCTGCTGTTCCCCACCACACCCAGCAAGCTGTCCCACAAATGCAATCTGCAGAGCAAGCACATCTTCCATGTTAGAGCCTTTCAAAGGCTCAAAGACGGAAGATGTGCTTGTTCAACACACTAGATTTTTGGGGCAGTTTGCTGGGTCTCCTTCGTCATTCGGCCAAATGGCAGACGTGCTGGTGAGGAAAAGCAGACCTTAGTGGCTATTTTATGGACACGTAAACCTGTACTTTACTCCAGATTGCACATTCCAGGTGCTTAGGCAGTGTATGCCGATGAGTGAGCACCTTGGTGAGCACATGCCTGGTAAGTAGTTGCCTCGTGCACACTCGCAGTGACAGGTGCTTGGACAGCATATGCCAATGAGAGCGCACCATGTGAGCGCACGCCCCGTGAGTGCCTCGTGCACTCACTGAGACAGGTGCTGGGACAGCATGTGCCAATGAATGAATGAGCGCATGCCCCGTGAGTGAGTGCCTCGTGCACTCACTGTGATAGGTGCTTGGACAGCTTATGCCAGAAGATGAAGCAAATGGAGGCGATGGAGTGCTCTGGGTACCCAGCCACATCAAGCATGGCCTCCACAGGCGCTTGCACCTGCAGGGGTGGAACCAAATTTCCAGTGCAGAGGAGTCAGTGCTTGCACAAAACAATTGGTCAAGGGCACGGCAGAGAGCAATTCGTACTGCTCCACGAAGCGGGTGCTGTCTTATAAGCATGCATGGGATTGCTAGAATGCCAGAGGAGCGGTTTGCAGCCGCTATGCTGTGCTGTGCAATGGCCCCATGCATGCATGCATGCATGGAAGCCTCCCTACATTCAATTCGTGCACTAAGAGAAACACACAAAGACCATTGCAATCAAAACATGCTAAGAGACCACCGTCCCTTTCACATGGCTCCTCGCAAATGCTGGCTCCACGATGCTTTTGCTCACAAAGGCAGTCGCACTTATAACATTCAGAAGACCACCGTCCCTTTCACATGGCTCCTCGCAAATGCTGGCTCCACGATGCTTTTGCTCACAAAGGCAGTCGCACTTATAACATTCAGAAGACCACCGTCCCTTTCGCATGACTCCTCGCAAATGCTGGCTCCACGATGCTTTTGCTCACAAAGGCAGTCACACTTATAACATTCAGGAGACTACCGTCCCTTTCGCATGGCTCCTCGCAAATGCTGACTCCCCGTGACCACTCCCACCTCCTGCACAGCTGTGGCTATCAGGTTGATGTAAGCGTTGCTGCGACATCCCGTCAAGGGGCAATCCCCCTTCGGGTAAGCACGACTCATTCATTTAAGATAGGACCGGTTGGCACGACTCCCACCTCTTGCACAGCTGTGGCTATCAGGTTGATGTAAGCCTCTCCTACTTCCGCGAACAGGCGGGCAATACCCTTCGCTGTGTCCTCGTCATCCTCAGCATACTCTGGCAACCTGCATGGACAAAGTTTCAAAGATGATTTTGACCTTGGATCCTTTTCACGGGCCTGAACAGCATCGTGCTGGCGCCGTAACCCGCCATGAAGACATTTCATTTTCATTTTCCAAAGGTTGCATTCAAACAAACGTGCAGTGCACGTTCCAATGTATTATAAACAACGAGAACAATACTGAGAACATGTGTTGCAAGATCGAGCCCCTCATCGCATCCATGCAAGGGGGCGTACATGCCTGAAAGGTTGAAAGATTGCGGTGACGCTCAGAGGAGCTAGTTCAGATGCTGGGCGTCTTACGATAAGGAAAGCCAATGCGCAACGGTATGCTGTCCTTTTACCCTTTATGAACTATTTTTTGGATCAAGCGTTAGACATCATCACTTTTTATTCATGATGTTATGGCGGTCCTTTGTCTACATGTGTAAGGACATGATCAAGCAAACCAACCCATCAATGAGGGAAGATTCTGCTGTCTCATTGTCAGGACGCATGAAGGCAGTCAGCCTCACACAAACTCTTGCCATAAACTGGATGCTTGTTGCTTTCATCTCAGAGAAGGCATAACAGCAACTTGAAGTCACCCAAACCATCAGAGCAAGGCAACAGGCGCCCATTTCCTCATGCGTTAAGAAAAACAGAAACAACTAGAGTCAGAATCATTGCTGCGGGTCCATCAAAGTGTGCGAAAGTGCAGGCGTGCCCATACCTGCTGGCTGCAGCCAGGTTGTTGTTGACTCTAACCCCTGTTTCTGCCCCCTCCTCCTCTGCGGCTTGAGCAGAGGCGGCAGCAAATCGGGGGCGCAGCTGCATAACCGAGGGTACCAGCACCTACGCATGCAGCAGTGCATTGCGATGATGTGGTAACGATGATGGCGGTGTTGCTCACAAACATTTCAGTGGGGGGCGCAGCTGCATAACCGAGGGCACCAGCACCTACGCACGCAGCAGTGCAATGCGATGATGTGGCAATGATGATGATGGTGGCAATGGTGATGATGGTGATGGTGCTCACGAATATTTTGGGAAGGGGCGCAGTTGCATGGCTGAGGCCGCCAGCCCCTACGCATGCAGCAGTGCATCGTGCTGATGTGGCAATGCTGGTGCTGATGCTGGTGGTTTGTTGCTCACAAATGTGTTGGTTGGGGCGCAGCTGCATGACTGAGAGCGCCACCTCCTACACAAGCTGGGATGCAATGCAATGAAGTGGTGATGATGATGGTGCTGCTGATGACAATGATGGCGAAAGTAGCCGCAATAACGGCGACAGAGTTGTTGACAGATACGATGACGATGATGGTGGTCGTGGTGGTGGTGCTGCTGATGAAAGTGCTATGACGCTTGAACGCTTGCTTTCCACAATCCTCGATCCCAGCTCTCACTCAGTTTCACTGGTGATTTGTTCACTGCCACACATCATCCATGATGGCAGAGGCAGATTTCTAGCACTGTGACTCCAGAGTTCTAGAAACCCGCCTCTGTGAAGCATAGAAGATGAGATTGCCAACATCAAAGATGGCACGCAGCTCTTGGTTTCATGCTTCTGTACTGCACTCGAGATGAGCATGTGCCAAGGTGCCACCAGCATCAGCACCAGGGCTTGCATGACATGACTCTTGCATGACTCAAGCATGCCAAGGCGCACCAGCACCAGGGCTTGCATAACACGACTCAAGAATGCCGAGGCACACCAGCACCAGGGCTTGCATGACATGACTCAAGAATGCCAAGGCGCACCAGCACCAGGGCTTGCATGACATGACTCTTGCATGACTCAAGAATGCCAAGGCGCACCAGCACCAGGGCTTGCATAACACGACTCAAGAATGCCGAGGCACACCAGCACCAGGGCTTGCATGACATGACTCAAGAATGCCAAGGCGCACCAGCACCAGGGCTTGCATGACATGACTCTTGCATGACTCAAGAATGCCAAGGCGCACCAGCACCAGGGCTTGCATGACATGACTCAAGAATGCCGAGGCGCACCAGCACCAGGGCTTGCATGACATGACTCAAGAATGCCAAGGCGCACCAGCACCAGGGCTTGCATGACATGACTCTTGCATGACTCAAGAATGCCAAGGCGCACCAGCACCAGGGCTTGCATGACATGACTCTTGCATGATTCAAGAATGCCAAGGCGCACCAGCACCAGCACCAGCAGCTTGCTCACTGCAGTCTAACATCCATGTTGGCACAAGACATCTGGGTTCATGCCTCTGTACGGCACTGAAGACGAGGTTACCAAGTGTGCACCAGCATCAGCACCAGGGCGTGCATCACATGACTCTTGCATCACATGACTCTCGGCTTACACAACATGTTTCTTGCGTAATGTGACTCTCGGCTTGCATGGCATGGCAATTTTGGAAGCTGCTGTTGTATTATTCTATTCTATTATGTTCTAAAGATCCCATCCTGCCACTGGCAGTGCAAAACAAGGACCTATTGTGAAATGCACATGGCTCTTCTGTTCACATCAACCTGATTGGTCCGTAGGTCCACAGTGCACCACACGAGCTCAAAAACAACTGCCTTTGCACAGGTACGAAAGCACATCTTGTACCTGGATGAGAGGCATCATGTTCCCATCGATCTGGTTGGTCTGTGGGTCGACGGTGCACCACACAAGCTCACACACTGCCTCCACAGAGGCATGGAAGGTGGGGTCGTTGCCGCGCGCTTGGAGGCCTTGTAGTGCACTGACCACCTGCACAAGCATGCATAGAAATTTCCAGCCTTCAGCATGATGGCGTGGAAAGCGGGGTCAATGCTGCGCACGCGGAGGCATTGTAGCGCACCGGCCACCTGCATGCATGAGAAGTCTCCGGAGGGCATGACCATAAGTGACAGCCTCCTCGAAGGCGTGGATGGTGGATATGCTGCCGCGCGCTTGGAGGCCTTGTAGTGCACTGACCACCTGCACAAGCATGCATAGTAATTTCCAGCCCTCAGCATGATGGCGTGGAAAGCGGGGTCAATGCTGCGCGCGCGGAGGCATTGTAGCGCACCGGCCACCTGCATGCATGAGAAGTCTCCGGAGGGCATGACCATGAGTGACCGGGGTCGATGCTGCGCGCTCGGAGGCTTGGCAGCCTTGTAGTGCAACAGTATTTGAAGGAGTTAAGTGCAGGCAACACCCACGGCATTACTCACAGCGTGCATCCAAGGGCAATCTGCTCTCACCTGTACACCAAGCTCAGCAGTTCATCCTGACACGCTCATGTAGTTGTGGGCCATCTGATGTCAAACTGCCAACTTCTTTTCGCACCACGCACTCAAAAAGGCATGCCCCACACCCATGAACCATCAAAGTTGAGGGTTGTAGCAGGCTTGGCGACCAATCATCACAACCAATAATTATGTGGGCATCCAGAGCTCTCAGCCCCTGGGCAGCCCCATTACTCACATTCCATGCACAAATAAATGTTGATCTGCAACTCACGAGTGAGATCAAGGGCAGTTGAGTGACATCCAGCACCAAGGGCAGCACCATCACGCAATGCGCACCTGCGCACTCAAAGGAATGTTACCTACGTCGACACATCCTGAGATCTGGGATAGGCTCACCAGTGGCACCTCCCCAGGCGCGTCCCGAGATCTGCAACAAGCTCACCAGTGGATGTGAAGGCAATCGAGAGCCGTCTGGCCCAAGAGCGGCCCCCTCACTCAAACGCAGCCAGCCGCCGAACGCCTCCAGCACCCCCGCGCGTGTGCGCGCGTCCAAGGGCTGGCTCAAGCAACTGCGCAGGAATGCAGCAGTAAAGACCCACACACATAGGCATGACAAGACCTCCCCCAAGATGTGTGCGTGTAAGGGCTGGTGGGCGGGCGCGTCTGAGGGCTGGCTCATGCAATTGCGTGGGTGTGCAGGTGTACAGAGTCATGAAAGCACGACAGGGCCACCACACAAAGTGTGAGGAGTATAAGGACTGGCTACTGTGCAGGGGCACAGGGCTAGCGACTCACGCAGGCATGACAGGATCACACCAGGGGAGCGCACACATGTGTGCAAGTCTAAGGATTGGCAACCCTCCAGGTGCACAGGAGAAGAGACTTGAGCATGACAGGACCATTACGGGAGAGCACGCACATGCACGCGCTAGCTCAGGCAATTGTGCGGGTACAAGTACTCTGATGAGCATGAGAGGTGCCACCATGTCAGCTGGTCAAAACGGACATGCTCATAGGCTCATGAGGTGAGACTAATGAGAATGTGTGCCAACATTGCTGAAATATGAGGGGGGATGCTTGTATGTACAGGTTCGTGAGGACTAAAGCACCAGGACAAGCTAGTTATGCCAATACACACGCACAGAAAGCACATGAGCTGGAAGTAGTTAGTGTGCCCGATCCATTGATTTTGAGCAGCAAGTAATCAATGAATAACAATACAATGAAAAACACAACAAACATTCAGACCAATCACAAAACAGCAAACAACAAAAATCACATCCACAAGGCAAGTGCAAACCAAGTCCCGGCAACTGGGGCATGAGAGGTACCAGGGCCTGATTGCTAGCAGGACCTAAATACCCGGAAAGCAGGCTTGCAAGCAACCTCTTACATCCGCAAACAGCCTCTCACATACGAGTGCTAATAACTAATGTCAAGCAACCAGTGAGCCCCCCCCAAAAAAACAGGCTTGCATACACAGTCTTGTGCAAGCACATGAACTTCACTCATGTGGTTAGCATGTCAATGGCATGCTAATAACCAATGTCAATCAACCAGGGAGCCAAAAAAGAACAGGCTTGCATACACAGTCTTGTGCAAGCACATGAACTGTCACTCACGTGGTTAGCATGTCAATGGCATGCGCAGTGGCTGATGTTAGCTCGATGGCGTGCTGCCGCCGGCGCTCTGGACGTACGGCGTACTTGAAGTTGTGTACTTCCTGTAAACACAGTCATTCGCTTCTCACTGTGTTAACAGGAAGAGGAAGCGTATTTCTGCGACTGCCTGTCCCAATTGAGTACCAGTGATATTTGTTTAAGCTGGATACCACTGTGACCTAGAAGCGCATTTCAAGGCCTTTTACTCAAATGCAAAGACACTGAGAAGAAGCTTTTGATTTGTAAGTGCTTGTTCAAACTGGGTACCAGTGTCTATCCAAGCTGGATACCACAGAGACCCAAAAGCGCATTTCTAAGCTTTGCCCACAATGCAAAGACAGTGAGAGGAGGCCTCTTATTTAAATGCTTGTTCAAGCTGGGCACAAGAGACCTAAAAGCGCACACCATCGCCTTATCCACAAGAGAGGAAGCGCAAATTGTTTAGGGCAGCGCAGGCAAGATGAGGGGTTCAACACATGAGTGCTACGTGTTCCAAACAACAGAGTTGCAGCTCAACCAAAAGCACATCAGCAGCACATACATACCACAATGCTAACACATCCGTGGCATAAAGGAGGTCAGCCCTAGCTGGCAGGGCTGAGTAGGGGAGGCACACACACACACACAGCGCACCTGTGGCATCAGCGTGAGCAGCTCCAGCAGGCAGGGCAGCGCCAAGTCAGCGGGCTGGCCCTGGATGCGAGACGCGAGCCACTTGATGGGCTCCCCCCCATCCCACTTGTGGGCAGGAACATGCACGGTCAGCGCGATGAGAGCCAAGCACAGCTGGCGGCGCGTGGCAGGGGTGCTCCTGTGAAAGGGGTCGGCCAGATGTTGCAACAACAAGTCAGTTGTGGCCAGGAGCATGCACAGCCAGCACGATGAGGACCATGCACAGCTGGTGGCGTGTGGCAGGGGTGCTCCTGTCAGAGGGGTTGGGTGTTGCGTTGATGCAAATCAAACGTGGTGTCGCACAGTTTCAAATGATGAGGAAGGCATTTGTGTCACAATCTCCCTCAGATGCAAGTGGAGCACAGTTGGCGGCGCATGGCAAGGGCATTCCTGTGAAGGGTGTCAGGTGTTGCGCTAGAATGGTGTTTGTCAGCGTGACGCACGTGTACTTCGGCATTGCATAGACAAACTCTGGTGTATGCATGTGTGTGTTTGTGTGTGTGTGTGTGTGTGTGTGTGTGCACGCATGCACAAGCGCATGTGCTGTCCATAAGGCTCCTTATACCTTAGACCAATGCAAACCATTCCACTGTGACCACTTGCTCACATTGGTGCCTTTTTCAAAGCCTGTTTTGACCAACTGTACCACAGAAATGTTGCCGTGGTAGCACAGCAAGTCACCCGGCTCCCCAGCACAACAGCAGGTATGCGTCTGAAGCCGATCGTGCACTGACCCCTGAGAGAGCCTCCAAAAAGCATGCACAGCATCAACACCTCTACATAGCTCAAATGCTGCACCTCTGTGATGCTTACTTTGCATACTTCAACAGAAGCGCCAGAAGGCTGTCCCGGAGTTGGGGCACTGCTGCCTCAGGCAGTTCCTCAAAATCTCGTTGCACCTACACAGTGTTTGCAGCACGGCCATGCCCTGTACCTAAATGAAAAGAATTGGGGCACTGCTACCTCAGGCAGCTCCTCAAAACCTTGAAGCACCTGCACAGTGTTTGCAGCACGGCCATGCCCTGTACCTAAATGAAAAGAATCGGGGCACTGCTGTCTCCACAGGCAGCTCCACACAAATTCGCTGCACCTGCACGGTGTTTGGAGAATTGTGATTTCCTTCTAAACTTAACCACGTGCAAGTGATATCTTTGCACTGCATCTGAGATGCGATGCGTTGTTCCTTGCATGAATGGCAACTACAGCAATGAAAGGTAAACGCTTCGGCATTATATGAGGAATGGAAGCTGCATCAAACTTTAAGCACACACTGAAATCGGAGCAAGTGCCCATCAAACAAAGCATAGATGCGCACACTGTGTAGTTCCATTTAAAGCACAGCTCCTGCATCCTACAAATTGACTTGCAGCATGCAACATTTCAAATGCTGCTGTGCACCCTCAAGGACAGTGAAGAAAGACATATTGCACGCTCTGAATCGCGTGTACCATCTGCAAATAGAGCGTACCATCTGCAAATAGAGCCATGATTGGCTTCTCAGAGCATGCATCTGAACAACAAACTCAGTGGTATGAGCTCAAACATTCGAGCGTAAATACTTGGCTTCATGCACATACAAGTAATCCCATGGGAAGGCGCATGCTTTACACGCTTGCACACACATGGGAAGGCGCATGCTTTACACGCTTGCACATACACACACGCGCACACACGCACACATGCACACACACGCGCGCGCGCACACACACATACACACACGTGCACACACGCACACATGCACATACGCGCGCACACACACACACACACACACACACACACACACACAAACACACACACAGACCATTCCAGAACTCCTTCACTCCTGCACATGAACCTACCTTGGTGCGCAACGTCTGTGAACAAAAGTACTGGGCTTCCACGCCAGAGTTAGGGTCATGGAGCACTGCATCCGAGATTGACCATGCCTCCACAGACTGTTGCCACTGCTCCAGCCACTTCCCAGCCTGTCCCTTCACGCCAGCATCCTCATGGTGGTACAGGGCATGCAGGGCAGCAAAGAGCTGCTGGGTGCTGCTGGCCATGGAGTACACACCTCTGGCAGAGGATCCGCACCCAATCAGGCGATATGGGTGTAACACATACAATATTTATATATCTTTTAGGCTTCCTACGCCTCGATCTGTTCTGTCTTGTTTGCCAGTGCTAAATGGTGCAAAAGTGTCTGCGCCGCAAGCAAGTGCTAGTGAATCAAGAAATTTAAATTGAAGCTTTCCTCGGAACCTCTGCCATCTGTCACATCGGTGCTGATCACTTGATTGTGAGCTCAAGTCCTTCCAGCAGCACAAGCTCAGGATGCTGTGGGTGGACAAAGTGAGGAAGAAACATGCTTGAAAATACCTTGCCCTGGACCTTCTTGAGAAAGCTGTCTTTGGTCCACTTGGTACCCACTGCGCTATTCCTCTCTTGCTGCACAGTACCGTCCTTCCACATTTGACCAATTTGTGGTGCACAAGGACATCGCAGACAACTTGAAGAAGCTTGTGAGTGTGTGTGCCTGACGGGTCCAATCAGCCACGCAACAGCTAAAAACAGGTTGCCCTCTTGCCCAGCTGTCCATGCACGCAAACGCTGTTCGTAAAAGCAGTGAGCAAATGAGCTCTCTCCTTCCAGTACACCTCGTAACAACTGTGTGCCATTTCAGTACAGCTTCACGCACAAACATGATTGCCAACACCTGTCTCCATCTGCTTGCTCTCCCCTGAGACAGATCTCCTCCGGTGACACCCCACACACCCTAGTGTATGGCCCTCCAGGCGCTGGCAAAAAAACTATAGTCATGGCCTTGCTGCGACAGCTGTTTGGTCCTGGTGTGGAGAAGGTAAGTTGCGTCCAAGATTCCTGGACCAGGAAAATTATCGTTGGCAGTCTGACAGCCTTTCCTGCCTCCTGGGTGCTTAAGCTAAAGCACATGAGGGAAGGAGTACGGCAATGTGCTTGCAAGGCTGTGCTTTCCCCAGCAGCGCAAGTTCATCTGTTTTTAGACTGCGCTGCTGCCTGGCAGGCAGCACCCAACATGGGCCATTTTGTTCCTTACGTCTGCGCGCCATGGACCAGGGCAACGTTGTTGACCCCTAAAGCAGCCTGTCACACAGTGTGCAGAGACCATCCTCAGTATTATCTCTCATGCTACAGTCATTTGAGGCTCAGTGGCATGAAAGTCGTGCATGCCCCAAATGTGCAAACGCAATTACGGTTGCGGGTGGAGTCGGAACCCTGGCCCATGAAGTGCATGTGCATGTTCATGGAGCGCATGGTTTGCATGTGCAAATGCAGGTGCGAGTGGAGTCAAAGCCCTGGACCATTCAGCTCCCCACCAGAAAGCTGGAAGTGGAGCTCACTACACTGAGCTCCAACCACCATTTAGAGATGAACCCCAGCGATGTGGGGTACAACGACAGATATGTCGTGCAGGTGGGAACACAGTTGTGGCTCAGAAACATTTCAGTGTTGATGTTGTGATGCAAGCTGCTCTTCACTTTTGATGCATTGGGGCATATGTGATCACAAAAAGGTTTAGCCTCTCTATACACATTTTTTTGCAAGTGAGTGAGCAAAAAAGAAAAACAGTGGCAGCTCCAGGGATGGAATGGCGCTGGTGTCATCAGCTAAATATTTTCTGAGGGAGAAATTGGAAAGCAAGAACAGAGAGGCTGTTTGCAGGTTGCATGTACTTTCCGCATGGTGCAGATCACTTTGTACTGTGAGATTGACTTGCAAAACAGGAGTCTTGGTTTTTCATTTGCAATGTGTTTGCAAATTGAACAAAGACTTCAACCCAACAAACCAGGACACTGCACATTACTAGGTGTAGCCAGGATTGTTATTCCTTCGCTGAAAATTTTTGTTGTGAACATGATTTGGGTGCAATGCAGAGTTGGAAGTGTCCCAGGTATCACATTGGCTTTGCAAAATCCATGCCGAATTGCTGTTTTCCAAGACTGCATGATGCGTTGATTTTGAGTAAACGCAGGAGATTATTAAAGAGATGGCGCGGAGCAGGCCAGTAGATGTACAAGGTGAGTATGGTGCTTGCTCTTGTTCCATTTTGTACACATCACATGCCCAAGTTTAATTGAATCTGCATTTTTGCCTTCATGAAAAAAATAGGATCTCAGAAATCACGCCCAACATGAAGTTCCGTGAATCCACCACGTTTGGTTTGCTGTTCTATGAGTAGGTTCCTGCCTACGCTTCCGCGGCAAACGTGCCCTTCTTTTTGCAGGCCAAAAGACCTTCAAGGTCCTAGTCTTGAATGAGGTGGACCGACTAAGCAGAGAGGCACAGCAATCGTTGCGGCGAACAATGGAGAAGTACACTAGTGCCTGCCGCTTGATCATGGTCTGCTCAAACATCTCAAAGGTGGGGGGAAGGTTGGTGCAACGCTGGCCTGCTCAAACATATGGTCCGCTGTGAACATGGCCTGCTCAAACATCTGGTACGCTGTAAACATATGGTACGCTGTAAGCACGGTCTGCTCAAGCATGGTCCGCTGTAAGCATGGCCTCCTCAAACATCTCAAAGGTGAGGGGGAGACTGGTGCAACACTGGCCTGCTCAAACATATGGTCCGCTGTGAACATGGCCCGCTCAAACATGGTCCGCTGTAAGCATGGTCTGCTCACTCAAACATCTCAAAGGTAAGGGGGGAGAGTGGTGCAAGACTGGCCTGCTCAAATTCATGGTCCGCTGTAAACATGGCCTGCTCAAACACCTCAAGCATGAGGGGGAGAGTGGTGCAACAATGGCCTGCTCAAGCATGGTCCGCTGTAAGCATGGTCTGCTCAAATGTATGGTCCGCTGTATGCATGGTCTGCTCAAACATCTTCAACAAGTTCCCGTCACGTACTTGTTAACCACATGATGTGATAGTTGATGGATCTGAGATTGAAACAATGTTGTCAAAAAATCATTTGAAGCTTGGTCTTGTGCAAGTCTAGGGGAAATGCTCAGCAAAGTTGTGTCCATGCTTTTGCTCAATTGTCTAAAGAAGTTAGAATATTTAACTCCCATGTTGTTGGTGAAATAGTTTGGTATTAAAGGAGGGACTGCAGCCTTCATGTGAAAGCTGGGGCTTCACTGCATCAAGCTAAAGCGCAACTATACAAGCAACTCTTGCTTGGGGTCCAGCGTTTAAGAATTACCAGTTTGGGGTTATTGGTTAAAGCCAGTCTTCTCAAGCGCCCCAATCGCTACCGGGTGACAGCTGCCTGGATGGAATGTGAGGACAGGGCGTCAGCTGTGACAAGGGTCATTGTGCCCGATGCAGTGGAGTGTTTGCTGTGCTCTGTTTTGTGTTCTGATCTCTGGCCCACACCCGAGGCTCAGTGCCACGATGATCTGCCCGAGCATAAAGAAACGTCTACTAAAAACTGGGCATACAAAAGCCGTATGCCCAAGACAAGGCATGCTACCCTCATTGCAATAGGAGCAAAGGAACGCACCAAACTTAACGCTCGTCTAGATAAATTTCATTCATGAGTAGAGGCAAATTATCGATTCTGGATCAGCCAGGGGATGGCCCTTGGGTTTGGTCCTTCAATGATTCTGGATTTGAATAACGACCGCTTCGAAAAAAGAACAACAAAATTGAGATGCAACCTATAGTTTTCCGGAGGACGAGGACCCTGCTGAATGCTTGCAACCTCCCTTCACCCCTCCTGAGTGCACCTATCAGCCTCTCCCCTCTCGCTTCCTGCCGTCAACTGCCCCTCCCTTTGCCTCATATTCCATCTTCGTTGCTCTCTTCTCACTGACGAAGTTTACCCTCCTTCCATCCTGCCCATTCTTGTCCCTGTTATTTCCTTTCCATTAAACTTCTTAATGCACACCTTGTTTTCAACTGCTCATCATGCCTTCCTTCCCTGACAGAGCCAACGAAACCTGGCTCTTGATTCTTCCACACGTGCCTTCCATGTTCCTCAGGAAAGGAGTTCCTGGGTTAACCAAGAAATTCTAGGCAGTCTCGATTAGGCATGATATTTCCACTCTGTCATCTTTTGCAATGCAAGTCATGGATTCCATGTGTCCGTGTCTCAACAATGCAGTTCATAGATCCTGTGCATTGTATTGTTTTTTTGTGGTGCAGGTCCTGGATCAATTTCATGCCTCCATGTCTTTGCAATGCAGGTCATGGATCCTGTGCGCAGCCGTTGCATGTGCATACGAGTAGGGGCTCCAACAGAGCTACAGGTGTGAGCAGACAAGTGCGCTCAGGCGCTTGCTTTTCTGATCCTCAGAAGTGTGATGTGTCATGCGTATACGCGTTCATGAGGGTGGGACCACGAGATTAGGCAGTTTGTGGCATGCTGGCCTTTTGTGTTTCTTTGATGAATGTCCACCGCTCACCATTGTGCCAGTGGTTGTTTTGAGTCCTGTAACCAAAGGGTGTTAAGATGGATGGTACCTGACTGAGTGCACTCATTATGCTGTGTGTGTGTGTGCGTGTGTGTGTGCCCGCTTGCAAAATAGCTGCCAATTCATAAATTAGGGCAGGTGTACGAGGTGCTTAATTATAACAGAGCTAAATGTTGATTTCACCGTTGTCTGCAGAAACCATGTGCGCGGAAGAAGAAAGAGCATTCTGGCCATGCTATTGTAGTGTATTCTTTTTTTTAAGTATCTAAGTGTGTAGGGCAGCTCCAGGAGCATCAGAGAGGACGCACCATTGCTGCACTCCTTGCAGGTTAAGGATGGTTGTTATGCATCAGTGTTGCTATGCATCAGTGTTGCTATGATGCATCAGTGTTGCTATGCATCAGTGTTGCTATGATGCATCTCTGGTATGTTTGGAGCTGCCTATAGTGTTGCGCCATTGCAGGTCATGGAGATTCGGAGAGGACAAAATGCGTTGTTGCAGGTCGAGGATGGCCGCTTGCATCATCGTAGCACTGCAAGCATGGGTTGTTTTGCATCATTGCTGCACTGCGTGCAGGTCGTATGGATTGTTTTGGGTCATTGCAGCACTGCTTGGAGGTCATATGGGTTGTTTTGGATCATTGCAGCACTGCTTGAAGGTCATATGGATTGTTTTGCATCATTGCTGCACTGCTTACAGGTCATGGAGGTGCTGAAGACAGTCGCTCAAAACGAGGGGCTAAGTTTACCAGATGCCTTTGCTGCGCGGCTGGTGAGCTACTCGGAACGCAATTTGCGGAGGTGAGGTCATGAGGCTGCGTTAAAATGATGCACCGGCAGCATGAAGGTTGCCCTGAACATTCCTGTTTCAATTCTAGGGGATTGTTAAGCCATCCCATTTGGATGCATAAAAAGTGCAGGGAGCCAAATGTTTCATTCCATGTGGGAATGCAAGTTTGCATGAATACACCATTCAAGCAGTGTAAGGAAAGCAGGAGACTTTCCTGGACATCATGCCCATTTGTTTCAGCAGGCAATACAGGTGATGCCCTGCTGTGATGATACACCAATTTGCTCCTCGGTGATTTTCACCGTTTGCATACTCATTACAAAGCGAATGGCAATTTAGGTATGGGGCAGAACTTGGAATGTAGATGCGCATGCATTTGTACCCTGCAAGGCACCCACAAACAGCTTGCCAGTCCACAAGTTGCCAACCTGACTTCACAATTTCATCAGGCGCCTGACTCTTTGGGCATCTTGGACGCTTGGATCGGTTCTGTGCATTTGCTCGCCATGCAGCCCACCTCCATGCATGCGTGGCAGTGACTTCTTGACAAGTGCACGGATTACTATTACTACCTGTCACGCACACAAATGCCCCCTGTCATGACACTGCACACAATTAGGGTGCCCATGAATGGTGCCCCCTGTCATGACACTGCATAGTATTAGGGTGTCAATGAACAGAGTAAACCCTGTCACGCACACAAGTGCCCCCTGTCATGACGCTGTACACAATTAAGGTCGTTGGCACCCGCCAATGGACAGTGATTGAGCTCAGGATTTTGGTGGTGATGATGATGACGATGGTTATGATGATATAAATGTATAACGCTGTAGAAATGATACAGAAAATCTGGTTATATATATATATTTTTTTTTTGTGATTGTAGTGGAAGTGGTACAGAAAATCTGGAGGGGAGATCGTGGGAATTTGAACCCTTCCTGGATGCCACCTCCCCCTTGGAAGCCTTTGCCATTGGGGGCGTACATTGATCAAAATGATGAGCTCTTAATCTCAGGACAAGGGTGTGTATTTTGATTGAATCAAGCCCTTGATGTCCGAAAGCCATGCTGTGTGTGTATTTTTGATTGGATCAAGCCCTTGATGTCCGAAAGCCGTGATGAGTATCTTTCCTGACGTTTTTTTATTGCAGGACTGCGTGCATTGTCAAGTATTAAGTGATGGTGTGTTGAGCTCACATGTCCAGTCATATGAAATTCCCCTGTGGTCATTTCTTTGATGTTGCACTCTCATCTTTCTTTCTTTTGCCATTGCAATGCGCATATGCATGGATTGTCTATGAACTCACCCAGGCTTTGCTCTCAAATGCGCTGTCCTCGAGTACGTTTTATTCCTGCTCCTGCCCATCTGCCACATTAAATGCTCGATCATGTTTTGGAGGCCAAGCTCCCTGTTGCACTGGGCCTTCATGAGTGTTTTACTTCTCTCACGTTAACTTGTACAAGGACAGTTCACGTAGCCTTCCTCTCGCACCTAAGTGTTTCAATTGCCTCCCCCTCTTTTTCACCATTATGATACTGCTTGGATTTGCTGCTGCCACAGCAGATCCCCTTTTGCTGCAAGCTTCTCAAAGCCGCCTGCTTCTCTACTTTGCCTGTCTGCTGCACAAATTCACCACGCTATCTGCCAACCTAACATTACTATTTGCTGTTTGTCTCACCTCACGCTGTGCCCCCCTAGCGCCCCCCCCCAGGAAATCATGGTTCTCCTGAGACTGTGCAGTGCGGCTTGCAGGACCCTGTGGTGTCTCATGCCGTGGGAGCCGCAGTACTGACTTGTTATTGTTGATAATATTTAGTTACAACTTGTAAGTATGCTCCCCTGGCTGTGGCGCAGGGCACTCCTGGGCATGGAGCTGGAATAAATCAGGAGAAGTTGACTGACTCAACTAATCAAATGCTAATGATTAATTACTGTAGAGAACTCATATCACCGTGCAAGAATAATGTTTTTGACTCTGCGCAGTGACTGCGCGTGCATTTATGATAAAATCATATTTAGTGCCGCGTTGTGTAAATAAACGTTTTTGACAGCGAACATGTATGAGTGGTCAAGATCGCTCTGCATGGTTGCTGCGCAATTGTGTTAAGTATTTAATTTTGGGGTGCGTGGTCGATGCGTGGTTGCAAAAAGTAATTATTTTTGGGGGGTGCGTGGTGAGTACATCCCTCTACAATATGATGTATAATAAAACTCTCCTGACTGTGCTCCCCTGGCTGTGGCGCAGGGCACTTCTGGGCATGGAGGTGTGCAAGGTGCAGCAGTACCCCTTCACAGACAACCAGCAGGCAAGTCTCCACCGTCGTCCTTTGGGCCTGCATGTTCTAGCTCTTGGAAGAGATGGTGGCCCTGTAGTCTGCAACGCTCCGAAATGGTCGTGTCTATGGTGTTTGCTGCCAAGAAAAGCCCGGGGGCGCACAGCCCATGCGTGCTGCTGCTGACTTGTCCTGGTGTGCTCACCAGTGCATGCCATCTGGTACTGCATCCAGCTGTCCAGTGGCTGCAGCCGCTCAAGGACCCTGTCCAAATCTTGTGCCCTGCTGGGACGCCCAAAGTGATTCCCACATTGCCAAGGTGCCTTGTTTTGACCAAACTGGACCCCAATGCGTGCATAACTTCATGCTGCCAAGGTGCCTAGATTTGACTCCCCTGGACCTTGGTGTGTTTGCCAAGGTGCCTGGATTTGACTCACCTGGACCTTGGTGTTTTTGCCAAGGTGCCTAGATTTGACTCGCCTGGACCTTAGTGTGTTTGCCAAGGTGCCTGGATTTGACTCGCCTGGACCTTAGTGTGTTTGCCAAGGTGCCTGGATTTGACTCGCCTGGACCTTAGTGTGTTTGCCAAGGTGCCTAGATTTGACTCGCTAGGACCTTGACGTGTTTGCCAAGGTGCCTAGATTTGACTCACCTGGACCTTAGTGTGTTTGCCAAGGTGCCTGGATTTGACTCGCTAGGACCTTAGTGTGTTTGCCAAGGTGCCTGGATTTGACTCGCCTGGACCTTAGTGTGTTTGCCAAGGTGCCTGGATTTGACTCGCCAGGACCTTGGTACGTTCTGCACTGCAGGTCTCGCCTGCAGATTGGGAGGCTTATGTGTCAGAGATTGCCTTGGACATAATGCGAGAGCAATCACCCAAGAATTTGTACCTGGTGAGTCACAGGCAAGAGGTTTACATGTCAGATACCCCTAGGGTGCATGGTGAACAATGCATGCAATCTGTTGTCCTATGAAACAAAGAAAAGAAAAGAGAAAAACTATATAGACAGTGAGAACACTCCCTAAATCAATAATGAAAAAGGAGACACATTGGCTCAAAGAGCTGTGGGTCTCCATCACCAGAGGGTAAGAGGGAAGTTAGTGTGGGTCTGGTGGGTTTCTGGAAGCATGCAGTCCCAGTGCACCAGAGTTATGATGCACATTTTTAATTTTAATGGCTCGTCTGGTAAAGTTTGTGCGCACAACAAAACACGGCTGGCATGCATCCAAGGTGAGAAAGATTGCAAGAATTAACGCAAGCCTACTTGATCCCCAGCCCAGTTTGCTGACCATGTTTGTAGGCTCCCTCTGTCATGCTCTACTCCATGCCCTGCGTGTACCCACCCCAGAGCACGCTCTGCCAGCTTTGCTCGTTCCCGTTTTTTTGCCAAGTAGGAAATTGGAGTGATCTTGGATAAGGCTGTGAAATGTGTGCTGCCGTTAGGCAGTCTCTTAAAGCTTGTTTTAAAGGACCAGAAAGAGAAAATATGTTGATAACCTATTTTGACACTGCTACATGGTGACTTCCTGGAAGAGAGAGCCCAAGGAAAAAGGTTGGCTGTAAATGGCAAGCATTTTTGACACATAATCTCCACGGAGTCACCCTCTGAAACAGTTAGTGCAACCCATCCCTTTCCTTTCCCTCAATACAGTCTTTTGCTTGTTTTGAGCAAACTGTTTCTCCGCTCCATTCCAATTCTGTGTGTGTGTGTGTGTGTGTGTGTGTGTGTGTGTGTGTGTGTGCAGGTACGTGGCAAGCTTTATGAGCTGCTGGCCAACTGTATCCCTCCTGAGCTCATCATCAAGAAGCTGCTGGCAGAGCTGCTCAAAAGGTTGGATGATGACATCAAGCAGGTATGTGTATGTGTGTGTTTGTGTGTAGGTGCACCAGTGTGGTACCTAGATCTGGGCAGCTAAGGCTCTTATGAGCACTGCTGAGCATGGAAAGAAAGAAATTCTGCATAGGCGGTTTAAGCGGATCAAAGAACCATGCTTCATTTCAACCAAATTAGATGGTATTGAGCAAGGTATCCAAATGATGCTTGAATTAATTTGGACGAAGGTGGAAGCTTGCAGTGCTGGGTTGAGGGTCTCATTCGTAAGCTAAGATCTGTAAAGAAAAGTAGTGATTTGGACTGGATTGGCATGTGCCCTCGTGACGCTCGTGATGCATGCCTCTCTACGCAAGTCAAGAGTGCAGATACCTGGAGTCCTTCCAGGATGTGGGCATGGAAGGCTAGCATTGTTTGCTGCGCAGGTGATTTGTGCTGCTACACGACCTTTTATGCATCCTCAAGGGCATGTGTGCGCATGCGCTCACACGCACACATACACACACGCACTCATACACCGCATTTCCCCATCTGCATGCAACGCGCTCTCACACACACACACATGCACACACGTGCAAACACACACACACACTCACACTCAAAACACCACATTTCCCCATTTGCAGGAGGTGGTGCAACATGCGGCTTTTTTCGAGCACCGCTTGCAAGAGGGGTCAAAGGCCATCTTCCACTTAGAGGCATTCATTGCTCGGTTCATGTGCACATACAAGACCTTTATGCTGTCTTTGATGGCAGATTAAGTAGCTGTCTCGATCTTGTTTGAAGCTTCCTGTCAGAGAATAATAGATGTATACATTGTGAACACTAACAGAACGCTGCAAATATGTGAGTATTATGCGTGCTCGTCGTCTTCCATGTTGGATGTACTAAAGCTGGGCAACAATGGAACGGTTCAGGTCAGATGCACATACTAGGCAGCCCTTTCCTTGCTGAGAACTTCAGTGCTGCACGCCGAGCAACTTCCCCTTGCTCTCTGTGCCAAATCTGCAGCAACATCACACGCTCCCCAATGCCCACGTTCTTTTCTTTTCTTGCCCCAACATATCTATTTCTGGCTATTTCCTAAGTTAGTTGTATTTTGTTCAGGCTTGAGGGCTCTTCATGAAACCTTTGCTAGTTGGGCGACCTTTCCTCTATGAGCGCGGCCCTTTGTATCGTTTTTTCTTCTTCGTGATTTGCCTCTCAAACTGACTCATTCCCCCTGTCTCCATTCTATTTGAAAAGGTCGCTGTATCCGCCTGCATGGGCCTTGCAAGCGATGTAGAATCACCGTTTATTCGTGTAAGACAGAATGTGTGGAAGCAGGTACATCAGACAGAGTGCAGATTTTCAGGCAATATCTCTGATCCCTACAAGAGTGTGATCGTAAGCTAATCAAGACAGCTTTTCAGGAGTGGAACAGGGTGCAGTCTCTGTGGAAACAAAAAGCATTCAGCTCCAGCCACAGCAGCAATCAAGCTGCTTCCCAAGTCCGACAACCCAGCCATCTCAATGGAAAGGAAAGGAAAGGAAAGGGTTACATAGCTGTACCTGTCTGCGAGGGCAGCTTAGCTGAAGCATAAAGAGATGCCTGCAACCAAACCAGACCTGAGTTTGAAACTAAAAGAAAAGTCTGAAGTCTACAACTGCCATCTCAATGCAATCAACGGCAGATTTACCCTATGAGTGTTGATTGAGAGGACACCAAATCCAAGATCTGTCTTGGGACCCCCAAACAGCATCACATCCTATGTCAGCACTTTTCAGAGGGCTGCAATTCAAGCAACCCTTGACATCATTTATTAGGTTTGAAATAGGTCGTCTTGAATTGACCTTGTTTAACTTAGCCCCGAGCTACCCCCTAATCAGGCTCCAACAGAGACTGCAACCCATACTCCCCCTTCAACTGCCCCACCTACCCTTATTCTCCAGGAATCTACAGATCAAGGGTGGCATGTATCTACATCGCAAGGTTTACAGGGATAAGGCCTTCAGTCAAGAAGTGTGACTGCTAGCCTGCTCATAAAAAGCAATTCATGAAGGAAAAAAGGAAGTTTGTTGTTGTTCTGGTCCAAAAAAGCAGACACATCTTTAGATCCTGCCTGTAAGAAAAAGCGAGCATATTTCCTGCGGAGAGAGACCACCTGGGGATGTGTGCAATGAAAGAGGACATGTTCATCCTGAACATCATCATCAGCCTCACAAAGGTATCTACATCACAGTCGGCATGTCATGCAAGATCAGCGTCATTCACGTCTTTTTGTTTCACCTAGGCATATCACTTTAAACTGTGATGGTTTAACGTCCAGGGTTGCCAAAAAAAGGTAAAGGTCTACGCCCTCGAGCGTGCATTAAGGGAAGAACCCGTCAGGGAACTCACCAACCACCCGGATTCCTCCAAGTTTCTTAAGTCTTAGGGTTGCCAATAATCATGCAACAAAGGACGGGTACACTCGAGCTGTTGGCTGGAGTTGCGAGTGCACCGGCTTAGCTCTTCTTCATATTGCTGCTAAGCTGCTCTTGGTCTTGCTGAACAGTGCTGGCTTGGCTGCAGTAAGCAGAGAATGTCTGGGGCAGGCACAGCGTTTGGACGAGCTTCATCAGGTAAGGGTTACATCAGAGACAAGGCACCCCTGGCACAAGGCCAGGGATAACAGAAACATCACCAAACCTCTATGGAAGGTGGAACAGAAGGTTGAATGAGAGAGAGCATCCAATAAAAGAACCCCGCTTAAATACAGGTCACACCTCACACTCTAGGTTTTGCAACGATTCAACAATAACCACGATTTGACGTGACATCATCTCCAGCATGAAAACTGAACGCCACAATGTGGCCGGAAGAATGATTATCAAAGCCATTAACAAAAGCCCTTGGGGAGCAGGTTTGGTTGGCATGGACATAGGAAGTGATGATAGGTTGGCGCAGCACAACCTTCAAATCCCGGCACATGCATCAAACAGAATTATACCCCCTTACCTCTTTCCAAGAAAACTTCTAAGAGATCTAGGACTCACCTCCAGCCGTCATGATGCTATACTGATTACTCCCTATAAAGCCAAACCCACATCCTCCTCTTCCTTCTTCTTCTTCTTCTCCTTCTACCTCCTGCTCACACCATCATGCGTTACGCAGCAGACACAACCCCTCACTGAGGACCACAACAGCAAACTGCCTGAGGCACTCCACCAACTGAATGTAAACCATCGGCATGTGCACTTGATTGAATTTAAGTACTGTAAAGACACGAGGCCTGGACAGCAGTTGGAGGCGGCACAGCGGCAGCATGCAGACCTCTGCAAACTCATAAATGCAAAGGTTGTGACTCGCCACACCATCCTTTTGGGTGTTGGTGGGACCTGCTAATCTGAGCACGCCATTAACCACTTAAACAACTGGGACTTGACCACCAACGCGCCAATAAACTTGCTCGCAAACTTCATGCCCATTCTGTTATGTATGCCAACAAGCTTGTTACCACTAGGCGTGCTATTGAAAACAAGAATACTTCTCGCAGCCAGGTTCAACATAACAACATAAGTTATGGAGCTGGGTGCTTCCAGTAACCCTCCTGATCCCCATCAAGAACCTTTTTTTGTAGTCTTCGTGGTGGAGGGGTTTCAAGGCTCTTCTGAGCCAATGTGTCCCCTTTTCCGTAATTGATGTAGGGAGACTTTCCTCTGCCTGCGTATTTTTCTTTTCTTTACTTAGCTTTTGCCTGAAAGGAAGAAAGAAAGACTACGCCTGCCAAGTTTGGCCTCGTGCATTAAGGAAAGGTCACCTGTCCTGAAAGGCAGGGCCCCACCACACAGACCAAGAGGAAGACCAAGCACAGAAGTCTACACCAGCAAGTTGGCCCCCACCATGGGACCTACAACATGACTGTCAGGCAGGCCCTGTCCAGCAAGCTTAAGACCCACCCCTGAGCCTAAAGCATGCTCTCCAACATCCCAGCATGGGCCCCCCTCTTCCTTACGAGAGCCAACCGAGATTTGGAGGTTTCAAAGTGATATCTACGTCTCATTAGCAATGCACAAAACGATACATGTATCTACAAAGCCTTTGACTGAGTGAAATGCTGGCATTGCTGGCAATGAATGTGCTGAGGCTACTGAGGCTAAAATATTAGGCAGACCAAGCCAACAACAACGCGACAGTCACTGGGACCCCTGGCGCAGGTCCTGGCGGAATCCATTTTCACACATCTTCTAGGTTTCTAAGGAGGAACAAAGAGAGCATACAGATACATCCACAGCTCCTGCACCTGCTCCCAAACTCATTCATCTTCCTAATCTTCAAAATTCTCTCAAGTCTCACATGCATACGAATGGAATGTGTCTCCTTTTCCTTAATTGATGTAGGGAGAGCATCCTCTGCCTACGTAGTTTTTCTTTTCTTCTAGGACGCGCTGAATTGATTGATCTTTCCATTGTTCAGCAAACACATGCAAGGTACCACAGGTGCGCGCACGCATGCACCTATGTACGTGTGTGTGTGCATGTGTGTGCGCGAGTGCGTGTGTGTGCGCGTGTGCGTGTGCGTGGTGTGTGTGTGTGTGTGTGTGTGTGTGTGTGTGTGTGTGTGTGTGTGTGTGTGTGTGTGTGTGTGTGCGTGTGTGTGTATGTGTGTATGTGTTTATGTGTGTGTGTTTGTGTGTGTGTGTGTGCGTGTGTGCGTGTGTGTGTGTGTGTTTGCACCCTGAATTTTTGACAAACATACAATCTGGTCCAACCCTGAATTTCAGACAGGAAGGAGCTGCAAATCTACTGAAGTACCGACCCTGCAGAGAAGGGATGCCTTCCCTCGAAGACTTCCGACTCCTGTTTTTTTGCTTTTACATGAGCGGCCCCCAGCAGGGATCTGACAGCAAAAGCTGCAAGAAAGAGCGAGAACAAGAGCCGCTGGAACACAACTCAAGAAAAAGACCAGCCCTGTACTGAGAACCCGCGAACAAGGACAAGGCAAGGCCAAGTTGCCAAAGGCACGCGGGAGAGCAGTTGCAGGAAGGAAACTGAACTCAAGCAGGGAACAACAACCCAAGCCTCACTCAACCAACCAGCGGCAGGAGGGAAGTGCTCAGTCCAAGAAGGACACAAGCCCCAAAGGACACAAGCCCAAACAAGGCCAAGGCCTACCTCTACCACTAAACGTCACCAAACTAAACCTTTATATTCATTAAGAATCGGAGAAGGAATGAAACGAACGCGGGATGGTCTCGGGAGTTGGAAATCGGCGAAGGTTCCAGGTTCGAGTCCTGGCAGGCTCGGCCCTAGACGGGGCCTGTGGCTCAATGGATAGAGCATCGTCTTCCGGCCTCCTTTCCCTATTTTTCAACACACCTTACCATTTTGTCTCTCTCTCTACACACACACACACACACACACACACACACACACACACACACACACACACACACACACACACACACACACACACACACACACCTTTGTGTCTCCTTTTCCTCAATTCATGTAGGGAGTGCCCTCACTGCCTAAGGTTTTTTTTCTTCTTCTTTTCATATATCTGCATGTATGCATGTAAATCTCCTCCAGGAGCGGTACATTTTTTTTCCAGACCCCTTTTTTATTTTATTCATGCTTCTCATCAGCTTTTTTCTAATTAAAAATGCCTCTTTTACAACTCGCTTTGCGTCCTTTTCGCGCATACTTTTGTGAACATTACACGTGTTCTTTCTTTTTACATGCCATAGCTAAGCAGTCATGCGTTTTGGCTGATGACTTGAGCTTCATCATGGGAACCAATATACCTGTAAGCAGAGGAGCGGCACGCGTCCCATCCTCTGGATCCAGAGTCCAGAGTCCGGACTTCCATATGGTTAACTTCTATCTGTGGAAAAAGCATGGAGAGTGGCTGTCCTTAAGATGCAACACAAATGCGCAAATTGGGCAAGAGCAAGTATGAGGTGTGTTGCGTAGTTCTCTTTTTTGTGTTTTGGTATGTGGCCCAAAAGCTGGTCTGGGCACTGCCTCCTTTCTCGCCTGCCGTGCTCCTCTCAGTCTGAAACTCATGGTGGGGAGTCGTGCGGCCTTGAACCAATGAGGCTCCTTTTCCTTAATTGATGGGGGGAGTTTTCACTGCCTATGTAGCTTAAAAGCTCCTAACTTTTCTTTTCTTCTCGTCTGGTCACATCCTACGATGCAAAAGCCACTTTTCTTTTTCCTCGCACCATGTGTTACGCAGCAGGAACCCCACAGAGAACCAGCACAGCTTCGTAAGACAGCCTCATGAACTGGTGCAATCCAGCGGCACGTGCACTTGATCGAAACCAAGTATTGCAAAGACACAAGGGTTGGGCAACACTTGGAGGTGGCACAGCAGCAGCATGCTGACCTCTGCAAAAACATGACTAATGCTACCATATGGTAGTAGCAAGAAGGTGTAACCTAACAGACCATACTACAGGGTGTTGATGGGACTGATTTCCTAGGTATTTACATTTCGACTTAGGCAAGCACATCACGATGCTGGGAGATATAGCACGCTTCCAGTTACATGCACACACCCTGAGAGTTGAGACTTCACATTGGCACATATCTGGATGTAATAAGTGCAACTGAAGCGGCTGAAAGACAGAAAGCATGCCATACTCGTTCTTCCTTGCGTTCCCATGTGTTCTCTTAGAAAGGCAAGCTGACTAGGGTGACGGACCTTGGAAGTAGGTGGAGTGGCTGTGGCTGGCGCTGAGTGCTCCCTGTCCCTCCGGCGCCCTCATCTACTTCTCTATGGATACCGGGAATTGGTCCTTGGCACTCTTTTCATTGGAACAACTAAAAATGCATCAGGGCGACTGAAAGTGAGCCTTTGTTTGTCAGGGAAGCGACGAGGGAAATGTACTAAGAGAAAGATATGTTTGTTGGGTGTTCAGGGATCTGAAGTTCCTGTAAAGCGAGACGATCTGTGGTGCCAATGTCCATGGAGGCAAGGCCTGCCCCCAAAGGGCTTTTGCTGATAGCTTTAAGGAGGATTCTGCTGGCAATATTGTGGCGATCACTTACAATATTTGAAATGGTGGAATGTGTACATCCTGATAGAATGTGAAGGGCACTGTCAGGCTCCCCACAGAGGGGGCATTGTAGGCTGGTAAAAAATTCAAAGCCCACTGCGTGTTGATTGAATTGTGTACCTGTGCGGTAGTTCAAAACGTTTTATTTCATTTTGAAAGGAAGAGTTGGCATTGTCCAGAAGGCATTACTGATTTTTTAACCTTGGGAAGTAGGCTTCGGTAGAAAGAGTAGTAACCTGTCTTGATCAACATGATGTTGGTCTTTCCAAGCCTGTGTTTTGAGTGCATGTGTGTTCCCAGGGCATCATGGAGGTTGGAAAAGTGTCAGAGGGGGTCAGCTGAGCAAATGCCCAAATATGCTCCTTTTTGCATTTAAAGTGTGCCAACTCACAGCCACTTCACCTGATTGAAACAAATTTGGCTTTAAACTGTAGCTGGCTTTACAAGCTACCCGTGCATGTGCTCAGATTTGTATATGTCGCCCTGTATGCTTAGATAGATTAAGCTAAAGCTCAATGGTGCACTTAAACCCTAATTCATTGTTTTTTATTGGAAAATGGCTGAAATCACCATAAGACACCAACCACAGTGTTTTTTCGCCCCTTTTCTTGCAATGATATTTGTTTATACAAGGACTACAAATCACTAAGTATCATACAATTTGGTGCAGTGGGTGGTCAGGTAAGGAGTTTTGGTGTTAAAAAGTAGGGTTTACGCCGCAGCTAATTTCGCATGTGTGCCCCAACTGGCAGTTGCAAACCCTAGCGCTATAGAAAGAGAAACCCAAGCTTGACAACTGCCAGTTGGGGCACATATGCAGAGAGCATGCAAAACACAAGCAATTTCAGGCCTCAGCTGACCCCCTCTGGAAAATTGTTTAAACTTAAAGGCCGGTGAGTTTGGGCGTCCAGAAGCATTTGCATGGGTGCGGGTAGTTTCCTTGAAGGCAAGCCAGGTGGTGTCATGGAAAGGATTGCCTTAAAGGTGTACGCTGGGGAAGTTTATGCCTGCAGGGGTGCCATCATCCTGAATAGCCTGATGTTTGGCAATGGCATCTGTGCATTCGTTGCCCGCAGTTCCAACATGAGATCTAACTTGTAAAAATAAATGGGGGTAGGTGAATAAACAAGATAATGGTATAAAGATGCCCTCTATCGGTGGGAGTCATTGGGAGGCTCTTTCCTTAATGCATGCGGCTGAACGGCAAGTGTAGATCCTTCTTTCTTTCTTAGGTGAATTGCGCACAAGCCGTTTTATTTTTATAAGGGTGTGGGTTTGGACATGCTGGCGGTGAAGCTCTGCGTACAGTGTTTGCTTTCTGATTTGGTGGAGTATAGAAAGGCTATCAGTGGCGATGTAAGAGTGGCCTTGGAGAATAGCAGCTGCTACTGCGGCCAATTCAGCCCTTACAACGGTATTGGTAATACCTGTTCCGTTTGGTTGGACATAGCTGGGCCTGTCCTTTTCAGGGTGGTAAACTCCTGCTCTTATCACTTGTTTTCCTGGGTAGATATGGCAGCTGCCATCTGCATATGCTCACTCTTTCCAGTTTTGAACTTAACGGATCAGGTTAGGGCTAGACGAGGTGAGTGTGAAGGAATCGTCGGCTGTGAATTGTATTTTTATGGGTTTGTAAATGGTCAGAGGGTAGCTTTTCAAATTTCTTGAGACCAGTCTCGTTGTATGGATGTCTGGCATTAAGAACTGTGTCATTGCTGGTGGTTGTTTTCCACCAGTGTGCTTAAGGGATGCCTCGTGCTAAATCAGTGAGCAAAGTTGGGTTGTTTCCATTTAGTCAAACTCTTGCTGCAGTAATCCAGACAGCGATAATTTGTAGTCTCCAGGAGTGGTGGGGGAGCATAATTTCCTTGCTGACCCAGAAGGGGGAGGTAGTATGTTTGAGGGGCGTTGAGGGTATGGTTCCCAATGTGCAACAGAAGTGATGGTAGACATTAAGGAGTGTTGAGTACGAATTTGTGCTCAGCGGACCTTCCCAGCTGGCAAGAACATGAAAGTTGCTTTGTTGTATTGCAGAGTAAATGGCATGTTTGAGGGTACGGTGCAGGACATGGTCATCCTGAAAATTTGCATGAGAGGGCATTATGGGTCGCTCCAAAGACCCTGTCTTGGGGGTGTTCACTCCAGTAGTGGAGGTGATATGGGTTGTGATCCAGTGGTGACGCCATTTTTTCCTGGGTTACTAGGGCCTACTTCTGCATGGCTGTGTGGATGTGATTAGGTAGGATACGGAATCCTAATTGTGGAGGATATTAATGCGCTCTGCCAGACCCCAGTGGGGTAAGCATCCCTTTACGTTTGCCATCTGTGCCGTAGATGCATGCCACCTGTAAGGAGTAGACCTCTGGCAACACCAGGGATGGTATTGAAGGTGTGGAGGAAAGAAAAGAAAAGAAAAACTACATAGGCAGAAAATACCCTCCCTACACCAATTAAGGAAAAGGAGAGACATTGGCTCAGAAGAGCCGTGAATCCCCTCCACCACAAAACTTATAATAAGGAACTGCTAATGGGGATCTGGAGGGTTACTGGGAGCACCCGGTTCCAGAACCTGGCTGTGAAAGTATTATTGTTTTTAC
This sequence comes from Dunaliella primolecta, assembly GCA_914767535.2. Taxonomy (NCBI): domain Eukaryota; kingdom Viridiplantae; phylum Chlorophyta; class Chlorophyceae; order Chlamydomonadales; family Dunaliellaceae; genus Dunaliella; species Dunaliella primolecta. The sequence continues at coordinate 12,732,398 of OU611754.1, read as the reverse complement.
TAGCACGTGTAGTGGTTGCTAGCTTGTGGGCATACTGAACCAAATGGGAATGAAGTCTGTGAGCAAGTTTAATGGCACGTTGATGGTCTAGTCCCAGTTGCTCAAACTGGTTAAGGGTGTGCTCAGTATAACAAGTCCCACCAACGCCCAGGAGAATGATATGGAGAGTCACAGCTTTTGCGCTGATAAGGGTGCAGAGGTCTGCATGCTGCCGCTGTGCCGCCTCCAACTGTTGTCCAGGCCTCGTGCCTTCACAGTGCTTCATTTCAATTAAGTGCACGAGTTGCCGGTTTGCATTTAGTTGGTGAGGCTGTCTCACGCAGTTAACACCACTGGTCCTCTGTGTTGGGTTGTGTCTGCTGCACAACGCATAGTGTGAAGAGGAGAAAGAAGGAAAAGAAAAAGTGGGTTTGGCTTGATAAGGAGTTTCCAGTATTACATCAGGACGACCAGATGTGAGTCTACATCTCTGTGAAAAATTACGTGGAACGAGGTAAGTAAATATAATTCTGTTTGAAGCACGTGCAGGGATCTGGAGGTGCTGCGCCAACCTATCATCACTTCCTATGTCTGTATTAACCAGACTAGCTTCCCAAGGGCTTTTGCTTAGAGCTCTGAAAGGCGTGGAGGGGGAGTGAGCAGTGCCTAAACTGGGGTGAGGGTCTGTTGTATTATTGGGCTTTGATCTAACGAGGTCGACTGTTGTGATCCAGAATTCTCAACGTCCAGTTCCAATAACGTCTGCTTGTGGGCTTGTGGGATTGGCATCAAAGGTGGCCTTGTTGCGGAGGTCAGTGTTTAGTTTTTGCTTCCATGTGTTTGTCCCGTATGTTTTTCAAATCCTTGCCTTTCAAGGTTGCTTAGCTGGAGGTCAGCAGCAGGAATGGAAAGGTCCGACTCATCCTTGTGGGTCTCAAATTCAAGGATGCGTTGGAAAAAAGTGGGCCATGTTTATTTGACGACTTCTGGTTCCCAGCTTGGCTCCCAAGCAATGCGTACAAGTTTTATGCTAAAGAGCTTGATTCTCTATTGTGTTTTTCATCTTCTTTAATGTGAGCACAGGTCGGGCAAGCCTAATAGTCATTATTGTCTATAACGGGTCTCTACTCATCAGTGTAGCATCTGAACTCCTTCATGCACAGCCAGTGGTAAGTTCGGTGGCAGGCATCACAGATATACATGTCAGGGTAAGGGGGCTTAGGGGCTCCTTGCCTCCTGAGTAGTTGCAAACCTCACAGCATGCACATTTAATCTCAGCTGGAGCAGCAGGCTTGTTTTTGGCAGGTGCGAACCCAGCAGTTCTGACATCGGCAGGGCCCATTTTCCTATGGTCATGGGTGCAAAGTGGGTTTGGTATTGCTTCTGCTGTAAGGGGGGGGTATTGCTCCTGTCTCTTTTCTTGGCTGTAAAGATTCTCCATGCACTGATGTGTGTAACGTCTAGGTCAAAGTTGTAAACAGTATTAATTGCATCTGGGGGGGGGGCTTTGCTCTGCCAATTTTTTCATTTTTTTTCTTGTAGTTCCAGAGGTCTCGGTTTGGGGGCATTGGGCCTGGGGAGGAGATGTTTGGGTTGGGGAAGTTTGTGTTTATGTGGAGACGCCTTTTCTTCTTTGCTTTTTGGCTGCTGTTTTGTATGTCTTGGCTACAAGAAGTGGTAGGAATGGTGGCAGGTATGGGAGGTGAGCTTGTTTGGTGAATGGTCGCATTGTCTGGGGGATTGGGGTGGGGGGGGGGGGGGGGCAGGTTGATGTATTTCTGCTGTGAAGCCGGGAAACTGGGTGCTCCTTGGTTGGTTGTATTGGGCAGGGGGGAGAAGCTCTTTTGCAACTTGGATCGTGTTCGCTTGCTAGGTGGCTCGTTGGAGGGAGAAGGAGTTTGTGGGTTGCTTCTTTTTGAAGTGTCGGGATTGTTTGGCTGAGTACTAGGAAGGGTAAGATTGGCAGGAGTTGCTCTTTTTTCTGTGTTTGGAGTGTTTGAAGGTTTCTGGGGTTGTAGGGGTGTTGTATCAATTTTTTGCGTGGTTCTGGGGGAAAGGTGTGGGTTTTCTTGGGTGGGGAGTGGCTGGCTGGTTTGGTTGATGTTTTGTGTGGAGCGTCTCTCTTTGGTTGTTATGGCTGTTTCTTTGCATTTGGATCGTGTCCTTTTGCTGGGTGGGTCATCTATTGGATTTAGAGCAATTTGAGACACCGAGTTGACCTCGAGGGTTAGGGTGGGAGGCAATTCATGTGTGTTGCTGCAAGTATTCGTGGGGTCCTTGTTAGCTTTAAGAGGACTTCTGTAAGTTGCGGTCCCTTGGCTTGTGTTTTGAGGAGTTATGGTAGCTCTCCCTGGTTGCCAAAGGGATCCCTTGTGTGTTAAGTGGAGTGGTACCATCACCGCTGGAATGGTTGGCATTCAATTCTGACGAGTTGGTCCCTGGATTTTGTGCTACTCTGTCAGTGTTTTGGATGGGGTCAGTGGTTGGGGTATTCATAATGCGGATGCTCTAGCCTGTAAGTGGGTGTCTATAGTGGATATTGGAGCGGGGTTGTGTTGGGGGCACTTGTTGTGTGGTTTGTGTGAAGTTGGTCAGAGGGACAGTGTCTGGGCCGGCTGGGTTAAGAGACATGTTGCTGAAGTGTGTATCAACAAGTTCGCTAATGTGGTTATTGTCGATTTTGTGGTACACAGGGAGGGTATGAGCTGCAGTGTTTTTGTCCCAGAGAATGTTGTGTATGACGTTTGGAGTTAATTTCAAGGTAGGAGATAGGTTAATCAAGGCTGCTAGTCTGTTTATAGCTGTTTCACGTTTTGCATAAATGTTAGAGTGTTTAGTCTTTAGTTGAACCGCAGCGATTATATGAGTTCCGCTGGGAGTTGTAAGGTCATGGAGTCCATGGATGTTCAAGCTCAGAAGGGGTTTTGTGATGCAAGCAATCAATGTAGGGAGGGAGTGGGCAGGGGCTTTGTGAAGGGAGAGAGCTTCATCAATGATTTTAAGATCATCGATAAATAGGCTTTTATTTTGTTTTATGAGGTGGGGCTTGCTTGTATAGATACTTATCAGCTGACGAGCTCTCATACAGTAGTTTAGTTGGCGTCTGATGTGGAGGTTGGTTCCTTCTCTTGTTGTAAGGTATTCCATGGCGAGATTCTTCAGGTGCGTTATTTGCTTGGTGAGGAGGTTCAAGGTGACAGTGCGGTGCCTGATTGAGGGGTCCTCTAAGCTGATTGTAAGGGCAAGGGCCATAATCCTATGATATTCAACACATACACCTAGTCCAAAATTTTAGGTGTCTTCTCGTATCATTGCAGTTGGGCTGCAAGTCCAAAAGTCAAATTTGTCTTTGATCACTCTGTCTACCATATTGTCCGACATATTGAGGTCTGATAGGGTGCAGGGGGTGATAACAAAAGCATAAGCCAGGCTAGGGATGACGGCCGTGCGGATTGCTCTAAGGATTTGGCTTGGGGTAAGATAGGAGGCTCTAAGGTAATCTAGTTTTTCTCGTAAATTCCATGTCATGCGTTGTACTTGGTATTTCTAGTTAAAATCCATTGTGAGCTCCACTCCTAGGTAGCAAAAAGGTGTGTTTGGTGTAATGAATTGGGTCTTTTGCTACCGGATATGATGAGTGCTGCCCCTGTACTTGGGACTGGAGGGTGAAGGGGTCTGGAACGTGAGTTGATGCTTCTGCTTGCTCCCAAGGATCTAGGTGCTTCCTCTGGTAGGTACTTTCCAGTTTTGATATTGACGGCTTTGAGAGCATCACTGTAGTATTTCTCAATATTTTATGCGATACGTTTGGCCCAAACATATCGCACCCGGGGCTTTGTTTCAAGATGGTTGTTTTCAGGGTTGCTCAGAGCTTGTAGGCCAGCTCTTAGTTGTGCATTCTTATCCTTGAAGATGTCTTTATGTGCCTTCTTTGGGTTGCTGATAATCAGCTTGCGTTGTTTGTTGCGGGCTTGTTTGGTTTGTTCATTGTTTTTGGCCCCGTCAATGCTAGCTATGGCTTCTTTAGTATATTTGAAGAGTCTATCTAGTTGTTCTCGTAGTGGGAGCTTGGGATGGAGTGCCTGTAGTTAAAATTGGCTTATGTAAGGCTTCGTTGCCTTTGACTTGCTCTAATACGTTAGATGTCAAACCTTTGGCGTAAACGTAGGGTGAGAGGACTTGTTTCTGGATTGCTCTGATCTGGCCTAACCTCTTTTGCAGAGTGCAGCGCTTGTTGCTCACAGGGCTTGGGTTGTAATGGCTATGGTCTTCATAAATTGTTTTCGTCTCACAGGTTTGAGTGCAACATAGTGGGAGGAATGGACGAGGTTGGCAACATTGTTTGCCAGGTCTTCTACAACTTCAGGGGCAGGTCTGTTGCAAAGAGAGGTGAGCTTCTTGGTGTCTTTGGCGCTATGTGATTTGATTTCTAGAAAGCTGGAAGCCTCGGCATAAGCTGGATTGAGCACTTGTAGGGTTCTTCAAGCTATTGGATGACTCCATGCATGGAGTCAAGTACAGAATGCATGAAGGCTTGCTGGCCAGAGGTGCTGACTGGGCGGGCTAGTACTTGACAAGGAGATTATTTGGGGGGCTGTAGGTTGATAATGTTTTGTATACGGATACCAAGACTGCTGGTAGGTATGCTGATTAAGAAGGGGATGTGGTCACTCAAATAATCAAGCTCGCAGGTGTGACAAGGAGTGCAGGTAGATGCGAGCCTTGAGGGCAAAATAATGCCGTCAATCCTGCCGAAGGAGTAAATGGTGATATTGTCTGTGTCTTTGCCGGTGGCTTGGCAGTGCGTCCAGGGCCTAGGTGCTTCCTCCTTACAGAATGAAAGGTTGTTGGAGAGAAGAAAATTTTGATATTTGACGTCTTAGGGATAACTTCTGTTACTAGTGCGGTCCCCAATAATAATGGGTGCGCAGCTGCTATGGGTGTTCATGATGGATTCAAGCTGTGCTTGCAAGAGATTTTCTAGGCTCGAGTGTTCAGGAGAGCTACCTGAGGGCCAATAGGTGCCAACAGTTAAGAGTTCTGAGCTTTCACCTATGAGGATGAGGGAGGCATGTCCACCATTTGGATCTAGGCTCACGTTGCATTTGGTTGAAAGAGCTGTGTCTGTGCGGACACAGATAGCAGTTTCAGCCAGGTGCAGGGTTTGTTGCTCTGTCTGAAATTGGTTTCTGCGAGGACTAGGATATCTGGGTTGTGGGTAGCAATGGCATGCCCTAAGTTTAAATGGCTTGTATGCAGGCCTCTCACATTCATGGTCAAAAATTTGAGCTTGATGACTTCTATATTGGAGTGAAGTTGGGAAGGAGCTTGATGCTCGTTAGTTCGGTTGTTTTTATTGGCATTATTTGATGGAGTAGGCAAAGTGGGTGCAGGGGTGCATTTGCTTGCAGGAGGGTGGGGACTGTAGGGAGGTGTATTTGACGTTGTGTTGCAAGTTTCCTCTGCATTTCTGTTCGAGGGAGGTGCTTGTGAGGGCTCCGGGGTAGCGTCAATATTGATGATGCCACCTTCATAAATAAAAGTGTTTGGGTCAAAGGGGAAGGAGCTGTCAGCTAGATGGAAATCAGACTCAAGGTGAAGACCGTCCCAGACACTACCTTGCTGTAAGAATATAATGCTGCCTTGTAAGCTGTTCCAATCACTGCCAGCGCTGGTGAGCAGTTCTTTTGGGTGGTTGCTAAGTGAGTCTATTAGGAACCAGGTGTTGGCATTCCATGGCCTCTTGGACGAGTTGTGCTGTTCTAATCTAATTTTCTAATTTTCTAATTTTCTGCGCATCGCGCGGCATCGAGTGAATTTTCTAGTATCTGACACTGCAACCTGGTGGGATTTGTGCTTAACTTCACATGCTCATTTCATGCAGAGTGAATGTCACAGAATGACTGTCATGGTGCGCGTGTTTCTTTCAGGAGTTGACACTTCTGAGCTCAGCTCGAGACATTGTTTCCACACGCGGTTGACACGTAAACACAAGTTTGGTTTGGTTATAGGCACCTCTTTGCCTCAGCTATGTAACCCTGTCCTATTCTTATCATTTTTTAGTTTCCTGCCCTCGTAGGCACGTACTGCTGTGCCATCCTTTCTTTTCCTAGGCAGTTTGGGGTATGTGCACACGTATGCCTTGTTGGCGTTTTCCAGAGTGATGCTGTTCTCAAACTTTCTGCGCTTCTTGTGGAAACACAAAAGCAATTTTTCCTGACTCTACAACCTTTTTGGAGCTTTGTGCACGGCTTTGCATGCTTGTTTCATTTAGAGTGACAATGTGTGATCCTGTATGTGATTCTTACAGTTGTCACTTCTGAACTCAGCTCAAGGCTTTCACTCGACATTTTCACAAGTTTGGTCTGATTTGGTTACAGGCATCTTTTGCTTCCCATGCAGGATTTTTTTTAGGGAATTTGAGGTACAGACAGCAGAAGGTTTGGAGGGAAGCGGACGCCCTGATTCCCCGAGAGGTGAACAGAAAAGCAGTGACTTACCATCATTGGTGTGAGAAACCTTCGTATCAAACAGCACGCACACCCTTCTGTATCCCATCATATTTATTTAAGGATCTGGATAAATTTACTCCTTTAAAGGAGTCATGAGGAATGTGAGTAGGTTAAGGCTTTGCACCCACTGCTTGAAGGTCGAGCCCTGTAAATGGTTCGGTGGTTCAAATATTTGTGATTAGTGTGGATGTGCTAAAGTCCAGGACGAGAAAGTTGTTCTTTTCTATTGCAATTGCTGTGAGTTCAACAAGTTGTGTGAGCTGCACAGGAGATACAAAGACCTGTTCATTGATATTTTTAAACCATTACATAATTTTGCCCAGCTTCCAAACACTGATTTTAATCCTTTCTTGGCGAGCTTTCACATTTTGACTGATTTCGAGGTCAATGCTTTTCTAAATCAAGACTTGCACAGATTTTCAAAATTTTTGTCTGAACTGCCAGTGGTTTCAATTTTAATGCTGAATGAATGAGAATGTTTCCCCAGCAGCCGATCAGCCAGATTCTCGGGCTGTAGGCCAACCCCCCTCGTAACCCTAAGGCTACCCTTGTAGGCAGGTACAGCTATGTACCCCTTTTCCTTCCTTTCTTAGGCAGGTTCAACTATGTGACACAGTCCTTCCCTTCCCGATTTTGTCGGTAACGAATTGCAAGCAAACATGTATCATCCAGCCAAATCACCTGGCGAGAGGCTGAACTTTAATGTGCATCCTCGTTTGTTATGAAGGCATCAAGGCAGCTTACTCATGGCATGGAAGCACAACCTTGTTGACTGTTGGAAACACATGTATTGATTTGCATGCACAACTTGTGCAAAAGAAACCAACAGGCATCCGTTTGTATCAAGTTCAAGACAATCACGACCAATAAAATAAACAGTTCCTCGAGCTGCTCACAGCTCTGAGACACACCAACCAGGCGAAATGTGGAAGGAGGGACAAGTCTCGAGGCTAGCAGTCAAGACGCCCAACTGAAGGCCTTCTGCTTCTGCTTCTGCAGTTTGACAACCTGAAATGTGGAAGTGGACCGGCTATGCACCTCAACAGACGGAGCAGCAATGCCATGTACAAGCTACTGTACAAGAGGAAATTCCTGAAGACATTCTCTGCCATCTCATGGCAGGCATGGCACCAGCCTCCCTTTACCAACTGAAAACAGCAATAGCCAGAAGCCATAGCTCCCCCAAGTGAAGCCAGAGTCGCACAAGCAGTCATGAATCCCAAGGAACGGAGCATGCATTATTGAAGAACAGTCTCAACCTAAGCTAATCCAAACATTTTGCATGCCAGAGACCTCAGCGCAACATGCAATTAGAAGGGAGATTGATGATGATGGTGTGAGTTTTAACAAAGGTTGGGGAGCTCATCCTTTTTGAAATCAACTTCCATGATACCCTGCACTTGCATCCTTTGCAATTCAATGTTGGTACACAGACTGCTTTGAGTTCCTACAAAGAACAGGCAAGTGCTAGAGCAGCCTAAGGACGGAAGTGGAGAATGGCGCTCGGCAAGCACATTCCAGGCTGGGTGCCCTCAACATGTGCGTGCTTTGCAAACGCTGCATGAACGCTACAAATCCAATCATGAATGGTGAATTTTCCCATGACAGCAACGGTTAGCACATAAAAGAGATGCACGCATGCGACTGCCTGAGCTACTCATAGGCAGATGTGAGATATTCCTTTCCTTTCCTCTTCTGAACTTATGCACAAATTGGTTAGAAAACCAAGACATGATCAAGCCCACACCTCAATCACACTTGTTGGCACAACTTGGGAAGCAGACACCTCAATCACCAGCCCAGCAAAAAAATGGTATAAGCTAGCCAACAGAGGCATAAGGCGCAGTACTTTGGATCCACCACCCTTTATTCCAGCAAGGCTCGCAGCTTGAAGGATCGTTTCTTCTTGGAACAAAAATGCAGTTGGCAACGTATCTTGTGCATCCAGCCTCCTTCACAGCATGCTGCCTGGCCCGAGTTTCGCTTGGAAATACAAATGATGTGGAAAGCAACCCCCTGAGTCGAAGCCCATCAATACTCCTGACACATGGACATGGATGCATGGACATGGATGCAGGTATACACATACATAAACAAAAACATGCAGGCACAAGGGACCATCGCATACATGGACATGCAGGACTGAAGTTCACCTGGTGTAGCTGTTCCAAACATGCCATGCCAACAGGTGGTGCTCTTTGCTGCAATGGCAGCTATGAGCACCACTGCTGCAAGCGGGCGATCTTGCTTTCACGCTCGCGCATACACACACACACATACACACACACACACACACACCAGAGTCTGCTGCTCAGGGAGGGGACTTTCCTGCCGTGCTCACTTGTGCCAATCACGCTTGTATCGGTCGCACAGATGCAAAAAAGCAGCTTGGGAGCACCTTGTAGACACACCCACACCCACACCCCCACCCCCCCCCACACACAAGCTCAACAGCGCCCACACAAGCATGCCAATGGGCAGGGACTCTTCCGGTGTGCTTGCGGAGTCACACACATACATGATCACGCAGGTTCCAGTCTTGCTGCACCGATACAGGGAAGCCCCCTCCTCCAACCAAAGCCTGCAAAGCCCACAGGCGCCTGCCCTTCACCCCCCCACTGAGCAGCCACTCCCAAGCGACAATTCCCATGTGCGTGCCAGGCCTTGCAAGCACTGCTCAGCATTGCCCTGGGGCTCCAGAACGGCAGGGGTGCCTGCTCTCTGCTACAGCAACAGGGGGCACCCTGTGAGTCTGCCAGGCCTACAGGTATTGCCCAACGGACCAGGGTGGCTGTATGAGCGCATGGGTACTTGCTCTGCTGCCCCACCACTTGTATACCCATGCCAGGCCTACAGGTATTGCCCAACGGACCAGGGTGGCTGTATGAGCGTATGGGTACTTGCTCTGCTGCCCCACCACTTGTATACCCATGCCAGGCCTACAGGTACTGCTCAGCAGTGCCCTGGGGCTCCATGAGGGCGGGGTTGGCTGCCAACGCGCTCAGCAGGGACTCATGGCCACGCAGGTCGTGCTTGCCCTCAGGCTGCAGCTTGCCGTCCTGCGCCAGCTTGTACATCGACGTCATGTCGTACGTCTTTTTGGCAGCCTGCATGCAGTGCGTGCGTGTGTGTGTGTGTGTATGTGTGTGTGTGTGTGTGTGCACTAAGTCATCCTCGCTTCATTGTCTGGTCCCAAATTCAACATGTGTCCTGAGGACAAGCGCTTCCAAGGTTCCAGTGGGTGCAGGTGCGTCCATGATGGACCACAAAGCAAAGCGCTTTGTGGGGGGCATTTGAATGAGCAGCTCTGCTTTGACACCCAAAGCCCAGTGCTTAAGCACTGGGCTTTGCTGTGGCCTTCCATGGACGCACCTATTGGTTGATTCCCCAGGCAGGCAGGAAGCCCTCAACATAGAGAAGATTTAAAAAGACACGATAAAACCATCCAGTGCACACCATCAACACACATGGAAGGCAAAACAAGGGACAACAAACTCCCGGTGTTCAAACACATAGCAGCTTTACATACAGGTAGGCCCCCCCATTTTGCGAAAGAGCACAGCTGCGCACTCAGCTGAGGACTGAGCAGCGCAAAATTACTTATGCTCAACCTGGAGAGAAAAGAAGGAAACTGAATGAAAAATTAAAATGCTATGCATGCCTTCTCAATTGGGTCAGCTGACAAAGATCACTTGCCTGCCCCTTCTCACGGTTCTGCAGCATCTCAGTCTCAACCCAGTTTGTCAGGCTGTCCGAGAAGTGTTGCAGCATCTCCTTGCGCATCTTGCTCTTCTTCTCAGTAAAGTCGCAGGGCAGGAACCTGCACGTGGCAGCAGCAGAGCAAGGAGCAGCAGGATCGTGGTGTACCAGCCACCAAAACAGAGTCCCTTGCGTTAGAGCCGTCAGAGTCATGGTCAGGTGGCGATGCCCACACACTGGCAGAGCTGAATGGCTAGTACAAGGATCGACACTGGTAGGGCAAGAAAGGCTACCTTTCCTTGTCACCAAACATACCCAAATTACATAAAAGACAACATCATGTTGGATCATGATGTTGATTTTTATGTACCATGGCGTACAGGTTGTAATAAAGGAAGGGAGGACAGCAAAAGGGCATGAAGGGCACCCAGCAGCTGGAAAAAACTTATTTTGGAGAGGGCTGGGTGGACTAGCAAATGGGGGCGCTCAATGGCAGTTGTCCTATAAGGACGGGGGTGTCAACTGAGCATGGAGGGCTCCCTCCACACAGGACCCACCTGATCTTCTGGTGCGTCTTGGGGTCCACAAAGGAGGAGATGGCCTTCCACAGCACACCGAACAGGGCTGGGGCGCCTGCCACAATGAAGAGGCCCAGGCGCTGCAGGCAAACAAGCACCAGAGTCCAGAATTGGGCACGACACGCTTCTTTGACCTGTGAAGAACTTGCAGGCCTCTCAGCAGCTCATGTCAGCCCCCATGGTCTTTGCGAACAACTCTTGTTACCCGTAAGAAACATAGCCAGCAGCACATGTCAGAGCATTTTGCACCTAGCATTATCCACCTCCGGAAATGATTAATGTTGGCCATCTTCATAAACATGATAAACATACATATTATGTGTACTTGTATGCTCTCTCACACGCACGCGTGTGTGATTGCGGTAAATTTCAGATATTTGGCGGGGGAAATGTTTGATACAGGGCGTAAATGCATGGAATACATTACAATGCAATATTCCCCTTCAACTCTCTTTCCTTTCCTTTCCCACCTCAGGATAATGCTCTGCCGAAATTTCCAGAAAAGCCTTGGCCAACTTGGGGTTGATGTCAGCCATGCCAAACCCGTGGAAGTCACACACCCACACCCACTGCTCCACTCCTGGCGGCATGCATTTGATGGCCTGCATGTGTGTGTGTGTGTGTGTGTGTGTGTGTGTGTGCGTGTGTGTGCGCGCGTGCATGCGCACCCATTGCAATCATTTGCTCAAGGATTTTAACAGCGATGTCAGGATGCCTCGCCCTAAAATGATTTCTGTGGAGATTCAGGTCGCATAAAGGGGGCGGAGTTTAAAGCTGCAAAAGGATTTAGGCCAAGTTCCGTGATGCACGCACCTCACAAGGTGCGTGCATCACGGAACCACACCTACGGGAACCACCTACGGGAACCACACCTACTAACAAGGTGCGTGCATCACGGAACCACACCTACAGGAACCACACCTACTAACAAGGTGCGTGCATCACGGAACCACACCTACAGGAACCACACCTACTAACAAGGTGCGTGCATCACGGAACCACACCTACGGGAACCACACCTACTAACAAGGTGCGTGCATCACGGAACCGCACATAACAAGGTGCCTGACAAGGGTGCAGCGCAGCCATATATGGCAGCCTGTGCCTCATGACACACATTAGACTGCTTCCCCACGAAACTCCTCCCACATCCCCTTAACAATCCTTCCCTGACTTGTTTTTCTTCCGTTTCACAACTTCCCCCCCACACCTGCACGCACGCCCTTCCTTCCTCTAGCAATACTCGCTGGCCTTCTTTTGGTACCCCGCCCTCAGCAACCTGCCCCCCCGCAAGCAAAAGGTGTGGTGCGCTCGGACACACATTGTCCTGCCCTAAGCCTGTTCCCCCTGCCTGCCTTCACACCTTGACGAAGGGTGCCCCAGGATAACTTGTTTTTAAATGAGGTTCAATTCTGGGTCCACCTCGTTTTTGTGATTTGTCCAATCCTGTCAGAACTCATTTCTGCTACTCAGATGCAGCTGCAGTTCCTCCAGCCCAATAGGATAGCATGCAGGCAATCGACATCTCCTCAACCTCGAGTTTCACCCTCTAACAAAGCCATGCAGCGCAGACGATCCACTTGAGTTTCGTTGCAAGGCTGGGCTGAAAAAGCAGCAAGCAAGATGTCTGCTACTCATTGCGGGAATATGCACTCCATTCGAGCGAACTGCTCACCATCTCGAAGGTCTGGATCATGTGGTGGTAGTTGTCCAAGTACACCTGCAGGAATACGGCACGTGGAGCAAGTGGTTGATAAAGGGGTGCTTGCTGAGATTAAGCCCCAGCTCCGCTGTTCTGCAGTAACGGCTCTGCAAGGTGTTCGATGTCCAAGTAGCAGAGGCTGCAAGCAGAGGGGAGAGCTACTTGCCAGGCACCCTGCTCCAACCTGCCTGCTGGTTGCAGATTATACAAACACTAAGCAGCAAATACGCATGCCTATGGCAAACCCAAACACGGAATGGGCATGCCTGCCACCCTGTACAGTTGATTGATTGAACATGCTCCCACCTTGTTGGTAGCGTTGGCTAAACAGCTGTAGATGACAGGACGGTTGAATGAGTCATATCCACACAGATGCATGTAGTGAGACCTGCGTTGTTGGTGATGGTGATTGTTGTCAATGGTACAGTTGATGGTGCATTTGGCACGAATACCAACTTTGTTACTACCCACAAAGGTGTACATTTAGTGAGGAGTGCATTGTTGACCGTCGAGTGTGTGTAACCACTCAAGCATGAAACTTACTTGCTCGTGACCTGATTACTTGCTGTACAATCTACAGACTCAGGGTCCTCTCCACAGAGATCACTTTGGTACAAATGCGATGAAGATCCCCCCCTCGACCTAGACCTAAAGACTTGTTAAGATTTGCATGCGTTCCTGCAAACAGGGACATAGGCTTTTTGGATTCGCACTTCGGGCTGAGAGCTTACTTGGCCTTTGCTGCGCAAGCCATGCAGACCACACTTTCCGGCTCCACCTTGGCCCGCCATTTGAGGGTGACATTCAACCGCTGTACCGACTGCAAACAAAGCGTGCATTACACGGCTCATGAGTTTCAGCTTGCTCAGGTGTTATACTCTGGACGTGCATGGAGGAAACAAAGCAGGGGGCATCTGCACACAAACTTTGTGTTGTCTAGAACCCTAGTTGCTGGGTACAAAAGTGCATACCTGTGGGAGGTTCTTGCCAGTGGCCCTTATGAAACGGCAAATCATGCTGTCATCCGGGGCTTCCTGGCCTGGCTCTAAGGGGTCTAGTTGCGCGCGCACTTTCTGTATCTCCTCAGTTGTCACATCCTGTGCAGGCGCGTACAGGGCAGCATCAGCAACAGGTTGACAGATTCCATCGTTTGTTTATGCTCTGGGCACTTTGGGAAGCAAGCAAGCAAGCACCCTCAGCAGCACCTCCTTGTTCTTTGCAAGCAGATGGAGCAGCTGCCACCCCTGGCTCAGCACGCCTTAGATCAGTCTAAGGAGAGGAGGGGAGCCGGGCGTTATTACCCACGACGTGACTAGCATTACCATGCAAGCAGTTGCCCTCTGCAGTTCCTTGGATGTCTTCTTCTGCTGTGTCCCTCCTGCCTCCGCCGGCTCATCCGCCGGTTTCAACGAGCGCTCGTTGCCTGACTCGGACTCCGTTGAAATGCTACCCGTCACCTGAAGGGTGCTCATCTCCCCACTCTTAGCCCCTGACTGCGAACCCCCCAACGCCTCGCTGCCCTCGCTGACACGTGCTAAAGCTCCTGACTTCGTGCCATCGCCTAAGAGCTGGCCCCTGCCATCTGCCCGGGACTCAACTTGCTTTATTTCCTCATCTCCCTCGCCCTTGTCTGCACCACTGCTTTGCCTTATCACTCCTAATGACTCCTCAAACTCTCTGTGTGTGGAGAAATGGCAAGTGGCAGTACCGTGGGGAGTGTATTTTGAACGTGAATGCGCACACGCTGTACAAAAGCGACAGGCAGGCACCAAAGCATCAATTAAACTCTGCATCCAGACCACCAACCTGAGGAATGAATCATCAGATCTGTCAATGCAGTCCTGTAGGAAGGGAAGAGAGGGGAGAAAGAATGGAAGGTCCGTGTGAGTCCGTGCAACATGCCTGCTTAAGATATTCATGAGCTCAGAAGAAGGTCAGCAAGATGAGCAAGATGCCCCAGAGAAAGAGCTGTAAGTGTAAGTGTAAGAGGGAAGCACTGGTCCCAGGTGCTGTCCTGTGGGTCCTTGCTGACGCGTTGCCTATTGTGCCAACTGCACTGCACCAGTGGGACCACTTCTTGCAAGCACAAACTCACATAGAAGTCTGCATCCAAGTCTATGGAAGCCTGCTTGCCATGCCTTCCCTTCTTGCATGAGGATGGAGGCGTGATTGGGGAGTACACGTCTGCTGGAGGCATGGCACCGGAATTGACGTACCACAGAGCTGCTACAAGCGAGTCCACATCCACAAAATTGTCTAAAATAAACGACTATTGAAAGGTTATTCAATTTTGTCTATGTTGACCTGTGAAATTATTGCTCCTGTGACTGTGCTGGCCCAAGTCATGGGGTGTCAGGTTTGAATTGCATGGGATAATCTTTCTCAACAACGTCATGGATGGGGGGGTGTACTTGGATGAAGAGGACTGCCTGGGAGCAGAGTTGTTTGCCAGCGAGCTGGAGCTGCTTGTGGGAAGCATCAAGCTGCGTGGCAGGTGTGCCCCAGTGACTTTTATGTTCCTGAAACTTTTACTTCATGCTGGGTGGAATCCCTGAAAGCAGTGCTGCTGATGATCACCATAGCCTTCCTGTTTTGCACTTGCATGAGCGCAAACACGCAGCATGCATGCTCGCGCTGCGATCTTCTGCTTCTATGAATTCCATGTCACAGGCTAGACCAGGTGCAATTGCTCGAGCTACTGCCCAAGTTAGCAGCCACCATCCCCAAGGCAGATAGGGCCTTGCTCAAAGGACTCCAAAAGAAATGCGAGCCTGCCTTCACAGAGATGATTGGGATGGGCGTATGTACTACGGTAAGGGGAACGCGGCAGTCAAAGTGGTGCTGGACGTGTGTGTGTATGTGTATGCGTGCATGTGTGTGTGCGTACGTGCGTATGTGCGTGTGTGTGTATTTGTGTGTGTGTATTTGTGTATTTGTGTGTGTATGTGTGTGTGTGCGTGTGTGTGTGTGTGTGTGCGCGCGCGTGCGCGTGTGCGCGTGCCTGCCTGCGTGCATGCGCGCGTGTGTATGTGTGTGCGCGTGCGCGCATGTGTGAGAGTGTGTATGTGTATGTATCCGTGTGTGTGTGTGTGTGTGTGCGCGCGCGTGCGCGTCCTTATCACTATGGTTTTTGGTCTTGTGTGAAGATGATCATTCTTCAGCTATGTCATGTCCCTATGAGCTTGCAGGCAAATTTAAAAAAAGAAGCGTCCTGCGTCGTTGCCTTTTGTAATGAGAACAACTTGCAAAATTATTGAACACCTCTCCAGAATGGAACCTATCTTCGATGTCTGCTTCAGACAGAGTGCTTTTGAAGACCAATGATTCGCATAACATCTTAGAACAGGCAAGGATTGCGCACGTACTGTGCCTCCGACCCTGAAGTTGCACCCCTCAAAAGAGAAAAGTATGATACAAACCCTCCACTGTCATTTTTTGTTTAGAAGCTACACACTGTGCGTATGCAAAGGATTCCTTTGGAGATTTAGAATTAAAACAACCAGCCTCACTTCCAGGTTTCCCTTACAAAGCCTGCGGGTCTGTTTTGTCCAGAATGTTGACGATTTGGGCGCTCTCATGGAGCTGTTTTGGGGGCCTGAAATGGCCGGGCTGGAAAAGTCAAAATCAAGACTATTGGGTCCTCCGCTCCCAAACTTTGCCCGCTGCAACCCAGGTCAGCAACATTTGGAAGCCACTGTAAAAAGGTTTGGTTGGCAAGCTTGCCAAGTTTCAGGGTGGATGGTAGGCTATCAAGCTCAGGCCAAGAACTGCCTGCCAAACTCGTTGCAAACGTTTCCACAGTATCAGCCACTGCTTCCCCAGGCCCCCTGACATTGCAGGGCGGCCTAGAACTTATGTTTGGAAAACTAGCCAATTTTCCATGGTTTGGAAAACTAGCCAATTTTCCATGCGCAGTGTGGGCCTGGGCAGCAAGTGGGAGCTCTAACAGGAAACATGCAAGTTTAGGGGCTCTCGCCCCATGACTGCTTCTTTGCCAAGAATATTGGAAACTTCAAAACATTTGTTAAAATCACCTGAAACTTTAAAAAAGGCTCCATTACACCTGCTATCATCTATTACCGTACCAAATGTATATCACCACGCATTAATATCGTTTTCTGCCCTGCGCAGTGACTGCGTGCACAGAAAAAATATATTTATTTTTAGGGTGTGCAGTTGTGTTTGGTTGTGGAAAAAAACTTTTTGAGACGGCTCAAAGTATGAGTGGACGACAATGCCCCGGACCTGCCCGGCCTTCCCCTCAGCAGTAGCCTTCCCCTCACAGCCTCTCTGCGGCACTCCCCTTCACAGCAGCAACAATAGGGGCACAAGCGAGCAAGCCAACAGATGGAGAGGAATGGGAGCATGCTGCGCAGGGGAGGGGAGCAGCACTATGGTCAAATGAGTTTGTTTGATTGGAAGGCGTTTGAGCAGGACCTGGGTGGAAGCGAAAAAGTAATGCATGAGCGTGGCAGTAGAACCGAGATAGTCCAATACATAGAGTAGAATGCCTCAAACAGACCCTAACTTGCCTCCAAGTTGGTGCTCAACTTGCATGGAACCTCTAACTGATGCTTGTTGTGCTTTTCAGGGGCATGCAGGGGCTTTTTAGAGGCATGTGAGGCCCTGCGTGGTTCATGCGTAGTTGTAAAATAAATAATTCCTGGGTGCGCTGTTGATGCGTGGTTGTAAAACTAAATATTTTTTGAAGCGTGCGGGATGAGTCCAATCGGGTACGGTATTCAGGTAACGGGAAGAAAAGAAGAGTAGATTTTTTTTACTTAAGGGAATTCTGACTGATTTCCCAAGGCGAGGAACAGAAGAGTTAAGCTTTGATGACAAGTGCAATGGTCAGCCTAGACACAAGCTACAAATGCACTGTGAAGTATGCGCTCAGCTTTGCTAGCTTTGTGTTGAAAAGGAAAGGAAAAGGTTAGCTTTGTGTTGCAAGCGGTGCCTCACTTGCCAGGTTGTGCCCATGCATGCTTCTTCCACCTGCCAATTTCTATCTGCCTGTCCATTTCCATTTATCGATGCACTCTGGCCTTCTGAGTGCACCCAGGCCCTCTCAGTGCCCTCTGAGTGCACCCAGGCCCTCTCAGTGCCCTCTGAGTGCACCCAGGCCCTCTCAGTGCCCTCTGAGTGCCCTCTGAATTCACCCTGCTCCTCTAAGTGGACTTACATGCCGCCCACATGTGTCATCATTGCCGCACTTGCAGATAGGTGACAGGTTAATAAAGCAGAGGGCCGCCAGTCAAAATGACAGACTGCTAGCCCTGTTCCCATTGCCGCGCCCACTTACACCCGCCTTGAATTTGCCTATGCCTTAACACTCCTGCGCCCTCACAAAGCCTGCCTCACTCGTGCCCATGTATTTCCCCCCCCCCCCCAACAAATGGCCTGCCTCAATCGTGCCTACTGCCTTTCTTGAAGCCTCAAACTTGCACAAACACCTGCTTCACTCCTTGCGTACTTTCCACATGCAGGTCCGCCGCCTGATTGCTGTGTGCTTGACGCGCTTCTACATGTATGGAGATATCATTGGCATCTACTCGCGCGTACACAGCTTGCAAACAGCCCTGAATGCAAAGGAACAGGGCAGCAAAAGCAGCAGCACATGGCAGCTGCTCCTGGGGGCTGGATCTGGGGGTTTTGGGGAGAAGAGTGGGGCTGGGGAGGGGGCAGGGCTGAATGATGTGAGTGCTCGCCTCTGCTTGTGCTGCCTTTTTGGGGTTGGTCATGGTGCTTATGTTATGGCTATGTTGAGGCTGGTGAGGCGCTCTGTTTTCTGGCGCTTTAAGCTGCTGCGTGTCGTGTGTGTGTGTGTGTGTGTATGTGTGTGTGTGTGTGTATGTGTGTGTGTGTGTGTGCACGCGCGCGCGTTGCATGCCTTCCCCTCCATCTGTCAGAGAGTTACTTTTTCTGCCGCGTTCTCTACAGTGGTTGTGCCGATTACAGCTGCCTGCTGGCAGTTAGTAAGAAAGCAAGCGTGCTTTGTCCCATGTCATCATTTCTTTAGGTGTTTTTAAGCCCTCCTGTCTGTGCCTAGGTTATCTCAAGCGCTCTTGTCTGTGCCTAGGTTCTCTTAAACCCTCTTGTCTGCGCCTTGGCTCTCAAGCTCTCTCGTTGCAGCAGTACAAGGTCACATGCATCTTGCCCAGAAACATGAGAATTTGAGACCTGAAATGTGCCTGTATCCTGCTGCTGCTGCTGCTGCTGCTGCTGCTGCTGCTGCGGCTGCAGCTGCGTACACTACGTAAGGCCAAAAAGTACAGTGTTTGACCTGATGCTGTTTGGGGCGGTTGTGGATACAGGGAGTGCGAGCAGGCATGCTGGACCTCCTAGCTCATCTCAGTTTGCACCATGGCCGCTTCCTGGCCTCTGCCGCAGCCACCAACTTGGTGATCTCAAAAAAGTGAGTGGACATGGATTGATTGCCTTCACCCTGTTGGCTAAGAATGTTGCGCACATGAGCAAGGGCAGCCTCTGTGCTGCTAGTGCATCTTCATACGCTTAGTGACAAAGAATGATCCTGCAAGTCGCGGGTTTTAAATGCTTGGCCTAACATTATTAGTCACCTGCATGTGCAGTGGCAGCAAGAGCGGCAGCAAGGCTGTGCGCGTGGCTGCTGTGCGACTGGCAGCTGCCACTGTGGAGGGCCTCCATCCAAGGGACCGCGCTGTGCCGGAGGTGCAGGCAGAAGCATATGCTCTGTTTCGACAAAGTGCCAAGGTGCGTGGCAGGAGGCGCGTGTGTATGCGTGCGTGCATGTGTGCATGAATGTGTGTTTGCACATAGCTCCCTTTTTTGTTCGTTCGGCTTCAATGGTGGTGTATGCTTTTAAATTTTGTGCTGAGTTCCTGGACCTGGATGGGCAGCCCAGCTGCTCGTCAAATATAAGGCTGTGCTGGCACCGTCCTTTGCCAGCCCAAAAGAAGCGGCTGGAAAGTTTTAAGCCTGTCAGCCATTTCCAAATTGAAACCCTTGGAGAGTTGCTTCCAATTCCTCACCTGCACCTGCAATCTCAGGCTTCACCATGTTGCAGGTCCTTGTTCTGCACAGGGACACACGCCCCTTGCAGTGTGTAGCCATCCAGCAAAACCGTCTGCAAACCTGTGTGGTTATCCTCAGGAGCATGGTTGTGTGGACACACAAGCAGCGGGTGCTGCGCTGATCAGCGCTATTGCGCGAGGGGGAGGATCTGCTCTTTGGCGCGATGGCTGCTACTACTGGGAGGAGGCACTCAGGCTGTGCAGTGCTCACTTGAGCCACCCCACCCAGGTATGGCTGTGAATGCAACTGGCGCCGGTTGTTTGCTTACTACCGAAAAGAGGCTTTTTGTGCGTAGTGCTCACTTGAGCCACCCCACCCAGGTGTGGCTATGAACAGCATTGGAGCAGGCTGTTTGTTTACTAATGAAAATATGCTTGCTGGCTGTGCAGTGCTCGCGTGAGCCACCCCACCCAGGTGTGGGTATGAAAAATATTGAAGCAAGCTGTTTGTTTATTATTTAAAAAGATGCTTGTTGCCTGAACAGTTCTCTCGCAAGCCACCCCGACCAGGTTTGGCCGAGGATGGAAAAGGTGCACTTTGTTTAGTTACTACTGGGTGGAGGCTGTGCAGTGCCCATTTGAGCCACCCCAACAAGGTTAAGCTGTGAATGAAATCGGCGCAAGCTGCTTTGATACTGTTGGGAGGAGGCACTTGGGCTATGGTTTCAAGGCTTATGAGAGCCATTTGTCAAAACTAGGGTCGGTCAGATCCACATGCCTACTCCGTATTTGGCATACATCCAGTGCTAAACAGTCTGTGTTTGCCATATAATACATACACACGTACAGGTATTTGAAATAGGCCAACCCTAGTCAAAGCGCATGACTGTTTGGTTGGTACGTAGCACGCTAGGCAGTACTCATTCGGACCACCGCACATATGTATGGCTGTGGATGAAACTTGTTATGGTGCAAGGCTTTTGTTAGTTTCATTTTTTGATTGCTCGAGGTGCCAGTTGCAACAGTCATTGACTTTTCATCACCGAGAGCAAAGCAATAAAACATGAAGTGTTGTGAGGGCTGTCATGGTGTGTGTGTGTGTGTGTGTGTGTGTGTGTGTGTGTGTGTGTGTGTGTGTTGTGTGTGTGTGAGTGTGTGTGTGTGCGCGCGTGCGCCTTCCCTTGGAATGCATGCACCGCAGGCTCAGGCTTCGCGAGATGGTTACGTGCTGGTCCTGTGTGACCTGTTGGTGGCGGAGCCATGAGGTCTTTGCCTTGATATGCACATCACTGTGTGCAAAGGCTGTGCGAATTGGATACGCACTGAGCCTGTGTGATCTTTCAATGGCTGTGGGCCACGACATTCAAATACTGGTATACGCACATCTCTATGTGCACAGGCTGTACGAGATGGATACGCGCTGGCCCTGTGTAATCTGTCTGTGGCTCTGAGCCATGACATTTTAATACTGGTGTGCACATCTCTGTGTGCACAGGCTGTACGAGATGGATACGCGCTGGCCCTGTGTGATCTGTCTGTGGCTGTGAGCCATGACATTTTAATACTGGTATGCACATCTCTGTGTGCACAGGCTGTGCGAGATGGATACGCGCTGGCCCTGTGTGATCTGTCCGTGGCTGTGAGCCATGAGGTCTTGGAGGATGCAATCAACGCAGAGAAGAGGGCTGCCAAGAAGGCTGCCCTTGTTCGGCTGCGAGGGGGCGCACGAGGGGAGGTGCTGCAGAGGACGCTTGTGCAGGTATGAACGAGTGGAAGCACACGCCAGTGTGTGGTGCTTTGTGGTGGGAAGAGTGGGTGGTGTGGTTGGTGCAGGGGATGCAGGGGTGCTGCAGAGAACGCTTGTGCAGGTATGATCGAGTGGAAGCACATGCCAGTATGTGGTGCTTTGTGGTGGGAAGTGTGGGTGGTGTGGTTGATGCAGGGGATGCAGGGGTGCAGCAGAGGGCGCGTGTGTGGGTACAAACGAGTGGAAGCACACACCAGTGTGTGGTGCTTTGTGGTGGGAAGAGTGGTTGGTGTGATTGATGCAGGGGATTCAGGGTGCAGCAGAGGGCGCGTGTGAGGGTACAAACGAGTGGAAGCACACACCAGTGTGTGGTGCTTCGTGGTGGGAAGTGTGGGTGGTGTGGTTGATGCAGGGGATTCCAGGTTGCTGCAGAGGATGCTTGTGCAGCTACGAAGGAGTGGGAGCGCACACCACCCTGCCGTGCTTTGTGCTGGGGTTTTGTGGGCGATGTGCTGAGAATTTGTGGCAGAGGGCACTTCTCTGCTCAGGTCTCGCTGATCACAGTTTCCTGCTTGCTGCCCCTGCTGTGCTGTTCCACGCTGCTCCAGTCTCCTTGGCCGCGCACGCCTTGCTACCTGAGGCATGGGCTTATGCTTTGTTCCATGTCCTCTGTGCAAACACACATGACCTGTACCTGATACTGTACTTGCTCTACTGCTGGTGCTCCTGCTGCTGCTGTTGCTGCTGCACACGGGCCTTGGCTATGAGGCACACACACACACATGCACACTGGCCCTCATGACAGCGTCCCTTTGAGGCTCTGTGGCCTCGTGCGTCTTGCTGTCCCTGGCACGAGCACGTGGCTTCCACCTGTTTTGCCAACCAGCTGTGCACCGCTGTGTCTCTCCGTTCTTGAATGTCTTACTGCTCCTGGCTGTGAAACGCACACGCACGCACCCACACCTGTCCACCCACCCAACCACCCACACACCCATCCACACCTATACTCCCAAACTCACACTCACTCACATGCATGCGCGCACACCCACACCCACATCCACGCGTACACACCCACATTTAAACCTACTAAACCCCCCTCCCTCACCCACCCACACAGCCCCTCGTGTCGGCGGCCCTTAGAGGCGCGGTGCCCTCCTGTGCTTCGTTGTCCCTGGCATGGACCTCCTACGTGGGCTGGGTGGCTGCAAAGGAGGGAGACAGTGTCCTTGTGGAGCTGGCTGTGCAGGTGGGTGTGGTTAAGTGCTCCATGCACGAACCTCCCTTCTTTGTGTGAGTGGCTGCAAAGGGACCCCATGCTTTTTGTGGGTACACAAAAGCAGACAGGCAACATTGTGGCACTTATCTCGGATGTGGCTGCGTAGTTTGTTGTGTTGTGTACACAGTGCTCCTAGATTGATTAGCCGGGCATGCAGGTGGTTGTGTTTGTAAGTGCTTCATGTGTGGGCCTCCGTTGTGTGAGTGGTTGTCAAAGGAACCCATGCTTTTTGTGGGTAGACAAAAGCAGACAGAGGCATCATCATGGCCCCCGTGAGCTACACCTGTGCTGGGGGGCAACGTCAGCAGGTGTTGAGGTATCGAAGAGGTATTGCAGAAGCTGCCCTGACACACATTGTGTGTGTGTGCCAATACTTCCATGCACATCCAACTGGGTGCCTGCACTGTGGAGCATTGTCAAATCATGGTGAGGGAATGGAAAGGCATTCTGAAGCTGCCCTGACATACATTGTGTGTACCCATCATTTCTATGCGCACCTAGTATGTGCAACTGTCTGCCTGGAACACCTGCTTGAGCACTAGCACAGACGTGCTCCTCTAGCAGTCAGCTTACTTTGGGCAGGCTGCTTTTTTAGTTGATGCCTCACTTCCCAGTGTACCACTTCCCTGTTTGATTGATGACTGGAGCAGCAAGCTGTCAGGAAATTCCCCTTTGCCTTTTTTTGTGGCTGGGGCAGCTGTGCATTGCCAAATTTCAGCTCGACGAACATGCTTTGGCTGATTCTCCTTTGCTGTACCTTCGTGTCTTTTTTAGGTGGTGCAGCTGTGCGATGTGACTTTTGCTGCTGCCAAAGCCCAGTCTGAGGCGCGTGCTTTGTTGCAGAATTTCCTTTGCTTTGCCCATGTATCTCTGTGCAGGTGGTGCAGCTGTGCGATGCAGCTGCTTCTGCCAAAGCCCAGTCTGACGCACGTGCTTTCGCTGGGATGCCACCAGACACGCATTTGGGAGAGGCCCTGGCCTCTGGGGAGCTGCCTCACATCCAGGTATGCTGGTGCCAACATACACCAAGATGAGGTATCATGTTAGTAGCTTGAGGTATGCTACAGTGACCATGCCTCGCATCCAGGTATGCTGGTGCCAACACAAACCAACATGAGGTACATGTTAGTGGCATGAGGTATGCTGCAGTGATCGTGCCTCACATCCAGGTATGCTGGGATCCAGGTTTGCTGCAATTGTCAACATGTTGACTCCGGGGAGCTGCCTCACATCCAGGTACGCTCATGCCAACAATACCTCATGTTGGTATATGTTAGTGGCATGAGGTATGCCGCTATGATCGTGCCTTTCATTCATAGGTATGCTGCTGTGAGCATGCCTTGCATCTGTAGGTTTTGCTGTAAGCGTGTCTTACATCTAGGTATGCTACCGTAAGTGTGCCTTACATTTAGGTATGCTGGTACGGTGAGCTGGTAAGCAATTCGCAAGCTTGCTTAATCCGAAGGTTGCAATGCCGACATAGACCAACATGCGGTGCTGTTTTGGTGTGTTTTGGTGCCCTGAGGTGCAGGGTACCCTTTTTACTGCTTTCTTGCTCAAGCAAGGATGGTGGGTGACGCAGGGGTTCCTTGGGTCAACCCTCCCACCACTCCCAAGTGACTGAGCAGTAGCTTGTTGTAGAGATGTCTTTGTTGCAACCTTTCATCCTTCCCCACCCAGTCTAGGCTGGAAAGGATCAGAGCTTGCAATAACGATGTCAATTACTCCACAAACAAGGAAACAAGAGCTGCCTGTTGGCTAGAGTCATGCCCAAAATTTCATACAAAAAGTCCTTGCATTGCACCCCCGTGTTTTGCTAGTTGCAGAGCAGTACAGCGATCCGTGGGCCTTGCATGTCTTACTATAAGAATTTCAATATCCTGCATTGTATTTGTGCATCTGCCACAGTGTAGACACTGGCAGGTTGTGCGCACACGCACGCATGCTCGATTCCCTCAGGCCATGCTTTCCCTACCTCTCTTTCACCCTCTTTGTCTGCGTTTGTTCCTGATCCGCTCCTTCCTTCCTTGCAAGCACCATCGATGGTTTATGACAGCAGTTCTTTTTGCTCCTCATCTACGCCTCCTGCTCCATCCTCTCAAGGTCTCTGCTCCTAAACTGTCCCTTGACCTTTTCTTTGCAGGCATGCGCCCTGTACATCCTGAGGTCCGCAGTCATTGAGGCATTGACGGAGTCCAGCCAAAAGGCTCTCCTGCACCAATTGGTGGGCCTGCTGGTGCGCCCAGGGTGCGCAGTGCCCACTGCTGTGGTGGCACTTGAAGGTGTGTGTGTTGTGTGTGTGAGTGTGTGTGTTGTGTGTGTGTTGTGTGTGTGTTGTGTGTGTGAGTGTGTTCGCGCGCGCGCGCGCGCGTGTGTGTGTGTGTGTGTGTGTGTGTGTGTGTGTGTGTGTGTGTGTGTGTGTGTGTGTGTGTGTGTGTGTGTGTGAAGGTGTGTGAAGGTGTGTATATGGTATGAGTGTATTATGTATGTGTTACGTGTGTTTATGTGTGTGTTTGTTGCTATGTGTGTTATGTGTGTGTGTGATGGCACAACTGGTGGTTTTGCTGGTATAACCAACATGCGTGCTGGCCACCACTGTAGTAGCGCTGGAAGGTGTATGAGCGCCCTGAAAAAGTTTGTGCACCGTCCACTCCTGCTGTAGCCCTGAAATGTACTTTGCAAACTCCCATTGCTCATAGATATGCCCTCCATATGTCCGGCTGCCTCCTTGTCTCTCCCTGTGGGTCTGCTATCAAACAAAGTCTGATGCTTCCACATCTGATATGGGCTTGAAGAGTGTAAAAATGTTTCTCAAAACAGCCGTTGCTCCTCCCATCCATTTTCGGGCTGCCTAGGGCAGTCCCAGTGCTGTACCGCCTCAAAGCAGTGCCCCCTGGCACGTCCTTTTTGTGTGCTTGCACTTTGGCTGCACACCGTGATGATTTATGTCATATGGTAATGTCATGTATCACCCTTGGTGCTCCGGGGCCAACCACTGGCCTGTGCTCTCTGACATATCCTGCTTTTGTGCTTGCACCACAGGGCTGAGCATTTTGAAAGGGTGTGCCTAAGAACACCCTTGGTGTTCCAAAGCCGACCGCTAACCTGTGCTCGGACATATCCTCCCTGTGCTTGCACCACAGGGCTGAGCATCCTGATGGACGTCCTCGGAGAGGTGGGCGAGGAGGAGGGCGGAACCCTGCTGGAGGCGGCAGTCATGTCTCAGGTGCGTCCCAGTCCGTGAAGGTAGGTGCGGAGGCTTCAGGGCCAAAAGGTGTGTCTGAGGAGGGCGGTACCCTGCTTGAGGCGGCAGTCATGTCTCAGGTGCGTCCCAGTCCGTGAAGGCAGGTGCGGAGGCTTCAGGGCCACAAGGTGTGTCTGAGGAGGGCGGTACCCTGCTGGAGGCGGCAGTCATGTCTCAGGTGCGTCCCAGTCCGTGAAGGCAGGTGCGGAGGCTTCAGGGCCACAAGGTGTGTCTGAGGAGGGCGGTACCCTGCCGGAGGCGGCAGTCATGTCTCAGGTGCGTCCCAGTCCGTGAAGGCAGGTGCGGAAGCTTCAGGGCCACAAGGTGTGTCTGAGGAGGGCGGTACCCTGCCGGAGGCGGCAGTCATGTCTCAGGTGCGTCCCAGTCCGTGAAGGCAGGTGCGGAGGCTTCAGGGCCACAAGGTATGTCTGAGGAGGGCGGTACCCTGCTGGAGGCGGCAGTCATGTCACAGGTGCGTCATGTTGATGGAAGGCAGCGGCAGTCATGCCTCACGAGGTTAAGAGTAAATGAATAAAAGGCAGAGGACACATGTGTCAGGTGCGTCCCAGTCCGTGAAGGCAGGTGCAGAGGTTTCAGGGCCACAAGGTGTGTCTGAGGAGGGCAGTACCCTGCCGGAGGCGGCAGTCATGTCTCAGGTGCGTCCCAGTCCGTGAAGGCAGGTGCGGAGGCTTCAGGCCCACAAGGTGTGTCTGAGGAGGGCGGTACCCTGCTGGAGGCGGCAGTCATGTCACAGGTGCGTCATGTTGATGGAAGGCGGCGGCAGTCATGCCTCAGGAGGTTAAGAGTAAATGAATAAAAGGCAGAGGACACATGTGTCAGGTGCGTCCCAGTCCGTGAAGGCAGGTGCAGAGGTTTCAGGGCCACAAGGTGTGTCTGAGGAGGGCAGTACCCTGCTGGGGGCGGCAGTCATGTCTCAGGTGCGTCCCAGTCCGTGAAGGCAGGTGCGGAGGCTTCAGGGCCACAAGGTGTGTCTGAGGAGGGCGGAACCCTGCTGGAGGCGGCAATCATGTCTCAGGTGCGTCATGTTGATGGAAGGCGGCGGCAGTCATGCCTCAGGAGGTTAAGAGTAAATGAATAAAAGGCAGAGGACACATGTGTCAGGTGCGTCCCAGTCCGTGAAGGCAGGTGCAGAGGTTTCAGGGCCACAAGGTGTGTCTGAGGAGGGCAGTACCCTGCTGGGGGCGGCAGTCATGTCTCAGGTGCGTCCCAGTCCGTGAAGGCAGGTGCGGAGGCTTCAGGGCCACAAGGTGTGTCTGAGGAGGGCGGAACCCTGCTGGAGGCGGCAGTCATGTCTCAGGTGCGTCATGTTGATGGAAGGCGGCGGCAGTCATGCCTCAGGAGGTTAAGAGTAAATGAATAAAAGGCAGAGGACACATGTGTCAGGTGCGTCCCAGTCCGTGAAGGCAGGTGCAGAGGTTTCAGGGCCACAAGGTGTGTCTGAGGAGGGCAGTACCCTGCTTCAGGCGGCAGTCATGTCTCAGGTGTGTCCCAGACCAGGAAGGCAGGTGCGAAGGCCTCAGAGCCACATGATGTGTCTGAGGAGGGCAGTTCCATGCTGGAGGCGGCAGTCATGTCTCGGGTGTGTCCCAGTCCGGGAAGGCAGGTGCGAGGGCTCCATGGGTAGAAGGTTCATTTGAGGGGAGGGTACCTCTGAGGATGGCGGTACCCCACTTGAGGCGGCGATCATCTCGCAGGTGTGTCATATTGTGGACAGGCAGGTGCAAGGGGTTCAGGGATGGAATGTCTGGCAGATGGGGGCATGTGGGCATGCTGCTCGAGGCGACAGTCACGTGTGGTTGGGGGCGGACTAATGTAGCTGGGTATCATGTATCTGGTGTTTGTGTGCGTATGTGTCAGAATGTGTGTATGTGTGTGTTGGCGTGCCTTTGCTGACTCCTCTGTGCCTTGTTGCTACGTGCCCGAGACAACTGCCTCGTCACAACAACCCTTTGTGATGTGCTAAACCTTTTGTGGATCCCACATCAATATGCTAAAATGGCTGCACATCCATAGGGGTGTCACGGGTGTGTGGGCAGGATACACCTTTCCACCCCACCCTCGGTTTTCTTGCCTGACCTTGTGTAAGACCATAGCTCATTCTATTTCAGCGCAAGTGTTGCACGGACACATTTACTCGTGTTTTGAATGCCTATAGTTCATGACCACTGCATGGCCTGAGCCTTTGCGCACACAGAGGCCCCCACCCCTGCTGCTGTGCACGATGAAGCACAATAAAACACAAGTACACAGCGCTGTTGCACCACCCAGCTGCTTTATAGGCCCAAGGGAGGCCCTCATTCCCCAAGTGGCAGGGCACACTTTTGGAGAGCAAACACAACACGTGTCTAGAAGTATGCTACTGCCCTTGCAGCAACGCAACCTATTGCTTTTGGAGGGCTAACACTGCGCGCGTCCCTCCACACGTCACGCAGGTGCCCTCTGCTAGCGCTGCTGTGCGCCACCAAGCGGCTGCCGCCGCCGCTGCCCTTGCAACAGTGCAACCTCCATCTGCGGCCCGTCTGCTGGACGCCCAGCTGGACACACTAGAAGCTGCCACACAACTTATGGCAGAGGCACGGCCCCCACACCCAGCGGCATCTCCACCGGCGTTCACAACCCTCATGGGCAAGCCGCCGGCTGTGCTTATGACGACTGCACATGGGGCGGCGCTGGCAGCAGCTGGCCTGCTCATGGTGTGTGTGTGTATGTGTGTGTACGCTCATGTTTCACTTGTTTTGATGGATTGCATATGCCAGGGGTGTCCGTTATCTCAACACCTTAATTGAAGCTGTATTGCAAGCCTACATGTGCAGAGGTGTGAGAGGGTCCGTAAGCACAGAGTGCATGCCCAAGGATCTCCTTCCCCTGGATCTTGGAGTTTTGCATGTGATGTGGCGCTCGTCGGACCTTTCTGCTCAACCTGCCATTGTCTGATCTGACCTGTTTGTTCCAACCTGCAGGTCTTGGTTTACCTGCCTGGATCCCCTCACCTGCCACTGTCTGGTTTGCCTGACCTGTTTGTTCCAGCCGGCCCTGCAGGTAGCAGTTCACCTGCCTTGATTGCCCCTGCAGCTCATGATTTACCTGCCTTGATCTCCTCACCTGCCACTGTCGTGCCTGACCTGACCTGTTTGTTCCAACTTGACCTGTTTGTTCCAACTTGCCTTGCAGGTTGCGGCTCACCCGCCTCGATCGCCTCACCTGCCACTTTCTGGTGTTGGCCTGACCTGTTTGTTCCAACTTGCCTTGCAGGTGGCGGCTCACCTGTCTGACTTTCCACTGTTTTGAGATGAACTAACCTTAATCACTGCTGGGACTGAACCAGCTGAGTTCGCTATCTGACGCGCAGCTGTTCAACTGTCCAATACCTGACCTGACCTCTGTTCCGACCTGCCCTTACCCGCAGGTTGCGGCGCGCCTGCCTCTGTCAGTGCCCAGCATTCTACCCAGGCGCGCGTATGCCCTGGCTTCTCAGCTCATCAGACAGCCCAACAGCAAAGGAACAGTCACAAGGTAGGCCCAGTGCAGCGAAGCAGCAGCCACGAGGATCACCTGGGTTGTTGGGGGGGGTTCAGCATCACACATCGTGGAGGGGAGGGTCCAGCACCAATCACAACAAGGTTGGCCTGGTGCAGCAAAACAACAGCCACAGGGTTAAGACGGTACCAGGTTTTTCCAGCATCTCTCATTGTCAGGGGTGCTGAAGAATTAGCATCAGCAGAGGCATTTGATGTCTTGCATACGCATGCACACGCGTACATACACACACGCACGCACATACACACACAACACATACACACACAGGTGCTCCGAACGCGAAGCAGGCTACATCCTTCTGGGGGCATTGATTTGCAGCTGGGAGGGTGCCGGCGAGGAGGCTGCTGGGTACTTGGGCTCAGCCCCTGCCGTTCAAAGCCAAGTCAGGCCGGATCCCCCCATCAGAAACAGTGGCAGCAATAAGCAAGGCAGCTTGGCCAGGGATAGTGTGGAGGGTGTGGAGGGGGGGTTGAAGGAGGGCACACGGATGGAAGATCCAGAGGATTGCGGTGAGGCTGGAGATGGAACACGCACAGGGTGTGCCACTATCCGAGAAATGGGCAGCGCCAAAAGGGGCAGCCTGGCGAGGGGGAGCGTCGGGGGGGCGTGGAAGGCGGGGTCGCACGCAGAGATCGAGGAAGAGCTGGTGGAGAGTGGGGGTGGTGCAGCTGTCAGCTTGATGCCTAACGGCACTGCTCAAGGAGCTAGTCTGGTGAGGAATGCCACAGGAGGATCATTGAGGGCGGCCAAAAATGTGGAGGCGGATGATGTGGCGCAGGGCGAGCAGGTGCGCATGCGTGCACCCGATACAGGTTCGCAATCCAGGAATGTGGGGGTGGGTGGAGCGGCGCGGGCTGAGCAGGTGTGCATGCATGTACCCAAAGCAGATTAACAATCCAGGACAATATAGGGACGGACGTTGGGTGAGCAGGTGTGCATGTTTGTACCTGAGGATCACAATCCAGGATTGTGGGGGCGGATGGTGGGGTGCAGGGCGGGCAGGTATGCTTGTGTGTGCATGAGACAGCTCCTCAACCCAAGGACGTGGAGGCAGATGCTGTGGCGCAGGGCAAGCAAGATTGCACCCGCATGTCCCTTGAACTCACGATGCAATGCCTGTGCCTCATTTGAGTCATCCACCTCGGAGGCAAACGGTGTGGTGCCGGGTGTGCCAGGTGTGCAGGTGTGCATCCGCAAGACCCCTGAATTCACCTTATGCAATTCACGCTATGGGGCACTCGCTTCATTGGGGTCATCTTGTTGTTGAAGGGCTGTGTCTTTGGAAGGAAATCCTCCTCTGTTGTTAGGGGGACGTGCGGGAACGGAGCTTATTATGCTGGGTTGACGCTGTGCATGACTGTGCCATTGGAACTCCTCTTTACGTATACAGATTGTGAGGCTCAGCTTTCAAAGTTTGGTGCTCGACTGCAGATGGAACCCCTCTTTTATGTATACAGAGTGTGAGGCTCAGCTTTCAGAGCTAGGTGCTGCACTGCAGACGGCACCCCTCTTTGATGTATACAGAGTGTGAGGCTCAGCTTTCAGATCTAGGTGCTGCACTGCAGACCAGGCAGCGGCGAGCAGCTTTCTCCTTCATGGCCTGGGCATCAGAATCTTTAGTTCTGTTAAGAGCTGTTGCTCCCACCGGGAGGAAAAAAGAATTGCAGACCAGGCAGCAGCAAGCAGCTTCCTCCTTCATGGTCTGGGTATCAGGATATGTTGATCCTGCCCAACAGCTGTTGCTCCCACCAGGGAGAAAAAGAATTGCAGACCAGGCAGCGGCAAGCAGCTTCCTCCTTCATGGCCTGGGTATCAGGATATGTTGATCCTGCCCAACAGCTGATGCTCCCATGAAAAGAAAGGACAATGCCTAGTAAAAGGGCCGCGTGCATTAAGGAAAGCTTCCCTTACTAGCAAGCTAGCGAAGGCCTAATCAATGTTTTCTGACCCAGTACATGAGCATGCATCTCCTCTTCTTGGCACAAAGCTAGGCGCAGGAAATGGCTTGGGTCAGCCTTGCCACATGCTTGGAACAGAACAAAGCTTCAAAACACATGCAAGCCATGCTGCACATGCTTTTGCACAGCCGTGCCTGGAGGGTGTCTGAAGTCAGCCTCGCACCTTCTCAACCTGTGAGGACTGCGTGATTGCTGTGCATTCATGGGATCCCAGCTAGAAAAGGGGTTGGTTAGGTCACAGGCTCCTCTTTTGTTTTTTTTGCTTCAGCTGAGCTTTGCCCTCAAAGGCGGGCACAGTACATTATCCATAGCCTTTCCTGTGGGCTCCCAGGCTGAAGATGCCATGCTTCGAACATGGCTGAAATCTGCCTTGCACCTTCTCAATCGGCCATGACTGTGTGATTGCTGTGCACCTGTAGGCCCTTAGCTGTAGGCAAAGGTCTTTTGGTCAGGTTGCACGCACCCTTTTGCTCCAGCTATGCTACCCTTGTATGCATATAGAGCTATGTATTCCTTTGCTCCCTTTCCAATGGGCTCTTAGGCTGAAGATGCTATAATGGGTCAGCTTACAGGCAATACCGGCCGTGTGGACATTTCCTTCCTTTTCGTTCCCTGTGGGCCCGCAGGCTGAAGATGGCCAAGCTGGGTCTGTCGGCGGTTGCTGCAGGCACTTATTTGCTCCAGCTGAGCTGCCCTTGTAGGCAGGTACAGCTTTGACTTACTCGTACTTTCCCTGTGGTCTCCCAGGCTGAAGATGTGATGCTGGGTCTGCTGGCGGTTGCGGCAGGCAATGCCGCAAGAGAGGAGCTGGGAGAGAGCGGGTGGGTTGCATCAGACAATGTCACAAGAGAGGAGAGAGAATGGGTGCGCGTCTCTGTTGCGAGCTGCAACAGGCAGCTGCACAAAAGGTGGCTTCCTTGACAGTAGAACCCACAGAGCAGCAGCACAATTGCATCATCCACAACCATGTTTTAATTTAAACTGGACGACTGGGCTCTCATGAGAGTCTACCCACCATCCCATTTACACCATCCGTCATTCATTTTTCATCATTCATCCCATCATCCCATCCATCTGTACTGGATGAAAGTCTGCCCATGACCCATGACCATTTTTCATCATCCATCCCATCATCCCATCCGTGTATACTAGCTGAAATCATGCCCATCATCCGTGACCTCCTTTCCATTCAGACTGGGTGAGATCCTGCCCAAGCAGAATGCTAGCTGCACTATGTGAGCTGCTGCGCGCCATATTCTTTGTGCGTCGAGTGCCGTATGAGCATGCAGGTTGCTTGCTTGGTCAGGAAGTTGATGAGGTTCTCTGGCCTTGCTATTGAATTCTCAGGTTCCTTGGATGCATGTGCATTTGTGGATTGTGCGCCAGTGCGTTGTGCATTTGTGGATTGTGCACTAGTGGGTTGTGCATTTGAGGTTGGAGCATCACTGGATTGTGCATTAGAGGGTTGTGCATGAGTGGAATGTGCATTTGTGGATTGTGCTTTAATGGGTTGTGCATAAATGGATTGTGCATTAGCGAGTTGTGCATGTGGATTGTGCGTTAGTGCGTTGTGCATAAGTGGATTGTGCATTAATGAATTGTGCATTTGTGGTTTGTGCATCAGTGGAGTGAAGTGTGCATCAGTGGATTGTTAGCTAATCTCTGCAGTGGCATCGAGGCTAGCATGTGTGGGGTGGTGGTGTGGCTGATGTTGTTTCAGCTAATGCCAGTGTAGATTCGTAGGTACATGATACCTTGAGTGAGTGTTATCAATGGGTGAGGTAGACCTGCACTGCGTGAATGGCAATTCTTGTTCTCTTGTACCCCCGGTGGGACACCAGGGTGATTCTCAACTGGGTGCACAACTGGACCGCTCAGTTGTCCAACCCTTGAAATATGCATGTGGTAAATGAGGAAATTAGCAGGTCATGCAATCACCACAACAAATTCCTATGGCTTTCGCCCCTGCAGTTACTCCAAGCCTGGGAGTGAGGCTCACCTGTCCATGCAGCTCCGATGGCGTGCTGTGGCCCTCCAAGCCCTGCATGCTTACATGGCTGCCCTGCTTGCTAAAGGACACCATGCAAGCACGACCGCACAGGTAGAGCAACAGTGCCCAAATGCGCATCTGCACAGGTTTGGGGTCATTTCCAAAATAGATGCTTTGTAGCTGGGTTGATACTGTCTGTTCTTCTTGTACCTGCCTCGTTTTTCTCGTGTGTTAAGTGTTAGAAATTCCGTGGATGTTTCTGGGACAGAGGCACTGCACGCCTCCTGGACTGCTCTGCTTGCCACGGAAAAGTAGGCGATCACATTTGCGCAGGTAGGACAAGGCAACATTGAAGTTAATGGTGGTTTGTTGGGCTGGGAGTAGGCTTGTTTGTGCGGGTCTCCACAGCTGGCCTGCTTGCCAAAAAGCAGCACACAAATACAGCAGCACATGTGGGAGACTAGGCCCTTGCTTATCCCCCATTGTTGTCGCCTGCGCTTTGTACGAGCTCCCTTGACCTCGTGCTTAAAAGCCCGTCACCTGCAGGGCCGTTTTCTTACCTTTGACCAGCTCACACAACTTCTCCTCTGTTTGGCCTGCTGACGGCTTTCCATCTGATTTCCGAACCTATAACTAAAAGCTTTGACATCTGCAGGGCCGTTTTCCTGCCTTTGGTCAATTACAGCTCCTTTCGCTTCTCCTCTGTTTGGCCTGCTGATGATATAGTTGAATGCTGAACCTCAATAGCTAAAAAGCTTATACCTGCAGAGCCGTTTGCCAACCTGCTGTCAACCATGACTCTCATAGCTTTTTCTCTGTTTGGATTGCAGGTGAAGCACATGTGAACCTGCTTATGGCTTTCCTCTGTTTGGACTGCAGATGAGGCACATGAGCACTTTTGGCTTTCCCTCTG
The DNA here is from genome assembly GCA_914767535.2 of Dunaliella primolecta. NCBI lineage: Eukaryota > Viridiplantae > Chlorophyta > Chlorophyceae > Chlamydomonadales > Dunaliellaceae > Dunaliella > Dunaliella primolecta. The sequence goes on along the minus strand of OU611754.1, from coordinate 12,698,250 downwards.
CATGGACTGCAGATGAGGCACATGAGCACTTCTGGCTTTTCCTCTGCATGGACTGCAGATGAGGCGCATGGGCATTTGCTTAATTGTTTTTGCTTTACCTGGAATGCAGAAGAAGCACATCAGCACTTACTTTCGGCTCCTCATCTGTTTGGACTGCAGATGAGGCACATCAGCAATTACTTGTCCCAGCTGCTGGCAGTGGTGGAATCTCAGCGGTACCTGCAAGAGCCTGTGAAGGCCATGGGGGGCCCCAGTGGTGTGTGTGTTTGTGTGCAGTTCAACAGGGGATTTGCATCTATGAAACACAGGTAGCTGTATACAGGCTATGCATCCTGACAATTTGTCTTGCATTTTTCTGCACACAGAGATTTGAAAGCAATCACGGGCACTGCTACTCTGCGCAACCTGCCTTTTCTCAATCCTTAGCCTCAGGGCTGAGGCCAGTAGATTATAATGTGAGGCCTCAAGTCAAGCCTGCTGCACGCAATAGGCAAACAATGCTGTTCATTTACTTTTTCATGTGCTCTGTAACGACTGTACCTCTGTCCTCGAGGTTTGTAATGCGCGCATCTTGACTCGCACATCATCGTTCACCACCGTTTCTATTCAGGCAGAGAGTCTTTCACTACTACAACTATGCCGTATTTCTTATTGAAGGCTCTCCTCCCATTCTGCCCTGACCAGGTGCTGTTGCTGCAGATGCAGCTTCCTTCCAGCTGCGCCTACTGCAATGCGTTCGCCTGGTACCTCTGAGCCTGCTCTCCCCAACCAGCCAGGCCACTCTCATTAAGTGAGTCGTGTTGTCCTGGAGAGCCTGGGGTATCTGTTCTTGATCTGCTTTGAGTTGGTAGCATCTGGCTGCAACCACATCCCTCAGTGCCCAGTTCTAAGGATGGCCTGCAGCACCGCCGTTTTAAGCACAAGAATCATGACCTGTGTCGCCTTGAGTAAGCATCCTGTATTGCTGCTGAGCAGAGGCATCTCCATCAAGCGTGCGCTGAGGCTGCATGGTGACACCAGGCTGGACAGCAGCAGTTCTCGCAATTTTACTTGCAAGCAGCAGCCTTGTTTGCGGACCACCTTGCAATACTCCTTGCAATCTCTCTCAAGCAATCCTCCTTGCAAGGCACCTTGCAATGCTCTTTCCTTTCCTTGCTTTGCTTGCTCTTTCCTTAGCACAATCTCCTTGCAAAGCAGCAGCTTGTGTCATGGACCATCCCCATGCTCTCCTGCACAGGCAGCTTCACGAGGTGTAGCATCCCAATCGTCACCTGAAAAGGGCCTTTCATCATGCGAAATTTCATGCTCTCCTGCGCAGGCTGTGTAGCCACACTGTGGCGTAAGCCACCATTGCATTGTGTGGATCCTTGTTCGCATAGCAATGTGCTATTTGTTGTGTGTTTACATTTCGAAATGGCATGCTCTTCTGTGCAGGCTGTGCAGCCACCCTGTGAGGCTGGCCACCATCGCAATGTGTGGATCTTTGTCAGCTGCGGAGGCTGCTTTGCCTCAGCCAAGCCTGCTAGGCCTGCAGACAGGTGAGGTGGAGAAGACTTTTTTTCCCAGGCTTAGATCTTCACTTGCATGCAATGCGCATGCACAGGCCCTCGTCTCAATGACCATGCAAATATTGCTATTTGTTATGTACATTGCATGGTTCTGCTTGTTAGTACCTTTATTCCCAAGAGGCAATGAGCATGCTACAAATTACAGATTTGAAAGGCCTTCATTCAACCAAACACCTGGCTGCTAGCCTACAAGCGTGCTTCCTAGCCCAGGAGAGGTCACCGCCTTGCCCTTGCACCTTGCCCTTAACAAACCATAAGCCATGAGCGTTATGCCCATTCCTGGGTGGACACCAGCCTTTTTCTTTTTGTGGCAGTCCTCATTCCTTGTTTATCCACCAAAAATTGTGGCAGCAGGTTATCATTTTTGTGGCAGCCGTCATGCATGCGCTGTGCCGTACTCTGGTTTTGTAGGGGCTATGGAGGTCCTGCACCAAGCCGTGCTGCGCCATGTGCTGGAGAAGGAGGATGATGTGCTGGGGCCTTGGTTGCTGGGGAGAGACACAGCGGAGGATGAGCTGCATGCCTTCGCAGGTGTGTGTATGTGCGTGTACCTGCTCTGCTTTGTTGGGGCTGGAGATGGAGGAGCGTAGGTTTCTCAATTGCGAAGCACACCTGTTCGGCTCTGAGGCGATGGTACCGTGGCCTCAGAGCCGGACTAATGTGTCCTGTCCTTGTAGACTCTAAACTCTGGAGTTGAGGCTCTGTGTGATTATCTGGGTCCAGGACGAATTGCAATGGTTTTGGACCTTGGGCCGCAAGCTTGACAGGCTGGATATGGTTGAGAGATTGGCTTGTCATGGCCTTGCCCGAAGTGACCTAATTGGACCTGAGATAAGCTTGGTCTGGATGGCCTTGAGACAGGCTTGAAAAGCTTGGCACAGCCCTGAGACAGGCTGGACATGGCTTTGAGGCAGGCTCGACATGGCTGTGATGGTCTGTCTGAAGGGACGGGCTGGACATGGCGCAACAAGCATAGCGTGGCCTGGTGGCCTGGAGACAGGCTGGACATGGCTTTAAGGCAGGCTCGACATGGCTTTGATGGTCTGTCCAAAGGGACAGGCTGGATTTGGCGCAACAAGCATAGCGTGGCCTGATGGCCTGGAAACAGGATGGACATGGCTTTAAGGCAGGCTCAACATGGCTTTGATGGTCTGTCTGAAGGGACATGCTGGACATGGCGCAACAAGCATGGCGTGGCCTCATGGACATGAGACAGGCTGGACATGGCCTCAATGGTCTCGATGTAGCCTTGACGGCCTGCTTAAGGAGGATTTTCAGTGGACAGCGTGTGCATGTCCCTGGGACATACTTGTCTGTTGCCATGGCCGCTGCGGGTGCCATTGCCTGGCTGGTCTGATCTGCTGTGAATCTGAAGCAGAATTGAGTTGAACAAGACAGCGGATCAGACCTGCTAGCTGTGGCACCCGCAGCAGCAAACGTTTGTGATCGCGTGCGTGTGCCGCAGCAGAGAGTGAGCTGAATGCTTTGTCAGGTGTGCAGTCGCAAGAACTGAAGAGAAAGCAAGCAGGCATGCTGGCCTTTGCACATAGTGATGCAGCTCTTGCGTGCGAAGAGCACCTTTTGCCTGCACAAGGACTTCCGTGTTCGCATGTGCACCTGCGTTTGAATGCACATACACGCGTCATTCATTTCAGCTTGTTTGCAGGGAAAAGTGTAAGATGTGTGGCGTATGCATATGAAATCAGACCACCCTACTCACAAGTGAGCAGGGTGGTCCTCACCGCGCGCTTTGGGCGTACGCACGATTGCAGACCCTGTGAATGTGCAGACCATGGCAGGGGCTATGAATTGCTATCTATCTGCACTTGGTGCACTGGATTGAGGTTATTGAGACGACTGCCCGTCTGGTTGGAGAGGATCACAAGCTTCATGAGCTTTGTTGCTGGCCTGCATCGTGATGCGCAGGCGAGCAGGGCGGCCCCCACCAGCTGCCATGGGAGTTGCCCCTGCTGCAGTCCCTCTACAGCGACAGCAGAGGCCGCGGCAGCGAGGCTCCTCGTCCTGGCTCAAGCGTGCCACAGGGATTTTTGTGGATGGCAGCGCCAGGGGCGGCTTCCAGCCACCCCCATTCGAATCCCTCCAAAGATGCCAGTGAGTGCTTGCAACACAGTGTGCCCAACTGTCCTTTATTTGGCACTTCGTGCTCTTTGAATGCTGCTTTTGCTCTGACGGCCTTTAGGGGTTCCATTGTGTTGGGTTGTACTCCTGGGAGTCCTAATTTTGAACTGCCTGGTGTTGTTTAAGAGCACCAGATCCAGCCCACTTTGCTGAAGGAAAGGCCCAAGGCGTGTGAGGAGCCAATATACACATCTGTCCCACTTTGAGGGGTTGGCCACTTCCATTTACATATGTTTATGTACAATATAAGAAATGAAAAATAGGTGCGCGTATTCATTATTCATACATACATCACATTTTTCCCACAAAGATATGAAACACATGGCAGCTTCCAGGGATTGAGTGCTTGCATGCATGTTGCGCCTTCAGGGATGTCATGGTTGCATGCACCCATATCATGCTTAAGGAAGTCACAAAAGAACGCATGCACGCATCCCACCTTTGTTGCCTCCAGGCAATCAATGGGGATGGGATATTTTGCTGCGGTGCATTTTTCGTGCTCCAGTCGACTGATTCTAGCAAAAAGGGGCATGCCTTTGATGTGCAGGGTCTTGCTGTGTGCAGCACGCGCGCGCATGCGTTTGTTGTGTGAATTAGGTGTTTGTAGGGGTGGTGGTGCACAGAGGGTGTAATGCTTTGCTTTTTCAAATTTGCTTTCCTGAGCCGGTGTGTGCATCTAGAAAGTAAAACATCATTTGTATGAAAAATACAGTTATGTTTCCATGGTAAAAAATGTGTTTGCAGGTACGTGCATTACTGTGTGCAATCCATTTGCTCCCAACTGCACATCATGTTTGTCTTTGTCTCTGTATACACCCTGTTAATTGCTGCAACAAGAATGATGAGCGTCTTTTTTTAATTGCGTGCAGATGGGATCATTGTAAGTACCCTTCACCATTTATGCTGGTGCTCCATAACCATATGCAGGTGGAATCAAAATGCTCAATGCCATAAAGCAGTATGCTCACCTCTATTACATGCAGGTGGAGTCATTCGAGGTGCTCTGTACCCGCAACCCATCGGCTTGGTGAGTATGCCAGCACCTTGCAACATTTTGCGGCTGTAATTTTCAACCCAAGCGCCCTCCATGACGAGTCACTTGTCAGCTCCAAACTACTTTGACTGCTCTCCTTTATCACCCAAGGAAAGGGTCAGGAAAGAGTAGTTTTCCCTTTGCACGTCCGCTCCTATTCTGCAAGATCATACGTGTCCCTTTGCGGTTTATTTTAAGTGGTTCTACCCATTCTAAGTGTCCCTTTGCCATCGATTCAAGCGATTCTTCTCATTCTGGGTGCACGTTTCATGTGTCCTTCTCTGTGCCTGCAAGACTCTTATTGTGAACCAATATCGTTCTGCTGCATATAGAGAGTGTCGGCGCCCCCCTGGCTGGTAAACTCGGGCAAAGTCTACCACGCGTGCATGATATGTCTTCAGACTGCATGTGCTGGGGGCATCCACATATAGGCATGATGATGTGCCATTGTCAGGCACCACCTGCTGAAAGGCACCTCCTGCTGGAAGGCACCTCCTGCTGAAAGGCACCTACCTGAGAACCTGTCGCCAGGCTGCAAATTGTTTCAAGCCAGGGCTGGACCAAATTTATGTGCGTGTAGGACAGCGGCAACTGCCGGCGCTGTTACAGAAAATGGAGTTATCTTTACGCCAGGATTGAGCTGTGCATCAACACGGAGGTTTCTTTGTGCCAGTGCAAGGCGGCACAGAGCAAGCAAGCCCGGGCTCACAACTTTCCAGCTTTTTCAAGCCACTTTTTCCTTTTCCCTTCTCCTCTTTTACTGGCTATGTGCAGAGGTGTTTAGAGAGAGAGAGCCCACAAGAAGAGCCCTTAAGCACCCATGAAAGTAACAAGACAACTCATGAAAAACCTTCGGCTGACTGTGTGATGCCGGCTCCGAGCCCCCCCCCCCCCCAAAAAAAATACGCCCATTCCAAAGAACAGCCTTTTGGCACAAAAGCATGGAAGAGAGGCAAAGTATATGGGTTCATGTTGCAATGGTGTTGTATATGTTCGTACATGCATGCACATTGCCGATATGGGGTTGCATTCGCGGTGTTGTAAACTGGCACATGCTCCACGGTTCCCATTGCAGAGCCTCATCCTTTTTTCAATGCGTGGCTCGATCTATTCGTGCAGGGCCCAGCGCTGTTGACAGCTCAAGTGGCTGTGCTTGGTCATCTCCTGTCACAAGTGTCCAGAGACATCCAGCTAAACATCTTGGATGTGAGTTTGCTCCCACGATTGAGTGAGGATTGAGTGAGGATTGAGGATGTGAGTTCCCTCTCAGGATGGATGTAGATGAAGTGCAGGCCGAGTTTGGATGCATGTACAAGGTTGTTTCTGGTAACCACACATGCACTCTTTTGAAATTTGACAACTCGTGTTTGTGATGCGATGTCTAACAGCTGAATGTGAAGTGTCGAGTTTGGATGTGCGTACACTTGTGGTGGCTGCACATGCACTCTTTCAAAGTTGGGCAGCTTTGTGGTATGGTGCCAGGCAGCCTTGATGTGAAGTGCCAGCGGCTGCATTTAGGTTGAGGGACCGAAGCACCTGTTGCGATGCGCATACATACATGCGCACATACACACACACACACACACACGTATGCACACACAGGACTGCATCCAGTGTGCAGCAGCTGGGAAAGTGGGTGCCGTGCGCCGCGTGGGCAAGGATGGCACAACCACCATGGTCAGCACCACACATGCCACCACCACGCCTGGCCTGTCTCCTGCAGAGCAAGATGCAGCAGCACGGAGGTAAGGCATGCCTGACATGCGTATTTTTGTTTCTGTGTGTTTCTGTGTGTGTGTGTGTGTGTGTGTGTGTGTGTGTGTGTGTGTGTGTGTGTGTGTGTGTGTGTGTGTGTGCGTGTGTGTGTGCGCGCGCGCAAGCGTGTGTATGTGTTGTGCTCACACTGTGTGAATGTGCGTGACATCATGAAGGAAGCGGCAGGAAAGGTTTCCGGCGACATGTTGACGGCCTTTTGTAAGCACTCAACTTTGATGGACGAGCTTGCATTCTGGAGACTGTCATGCTTGCGCCCTTGTGGCTCTTTTACAATTGATGCTGACTCCTTCGCCCTGCTGCTGCTGCTGCTGCTGCTGCTGCTTGATAAGTGTCTGGTAATCATCCTGTACTCAGTGCATGCTTTTGGTGAGTTATGCTGCGTTGTGTCAAAAGTTCCGTTTTCCCCTCTACCCATCACGCTTGCAGGTTGGGTGCCGGCACGCTCGCAGCAATTGTGGCTCTCTCTGGCTTGATGCCGCTGGTACGGCAGCCGCCCTCTGTGCGTGCCAGCATCATGGGCAGTGCCGAGGCAGCAGACAAGGTAAGGCGGGCTTGGATGTTGCTTGTGCCATTTCAACCTTTAAAGCCATTTGAAGTTTGCTTGTCAGAACTGCCGACACCATGGGCAATGCTGAGGCAGCAGAGGGTGAGACGGGCGCTGATGTTGGGTTGCCGCAGTCCATGTTTCAGCCGCTTGGCTGCTCTGACAGTGTTTGCATTTTGAGACGGAGTGTGCATTAGAACGCTCTGTGGCCGCTATCATTGGCCAGCATAATGCTTGGGGCCGCAACAGGGCACACTGGACAATATATACACATTGGAAGCATAGCAGGGCACACTTGCCAGAACATTCTTTGAGGGCATGACAGGAGGGTCAGCAGATGCAAAAGCCAGCTCCCATATTACGCTGCAGTGCATGATCACCCGTCTTGTCAGGCCGCTTTGAATTTACTTGCATGACACTACTTGAGTCGGAACTGGGTTTGGTGTGTGTGCCAAAATCCAGGGTAACTCATTGAGGTGTGGAATTGCACCTACCATTGCACCTACCCGTTCCCGACACGCCTGTGTTCAAAGCCCTTGCTTGTCCCAGAACGCAGCCAATTTGATGCATTGGTCAAGTATTTCCAACACTCAATATATCACAACGCAAGGCAATGATCAATTGATCATTCATACCACTTGTTGATATCACCCGGTGTGCAGCATAGACTTGCTTAGCCTTCCTCATGTGTTGGAAATGCGGCAGCTCCTTTTCAGCTGGCCTGCTGCATGATGCAACAGACCAATGCTCTGCTGAATGGCAAGGTGCCACTACTCTTTAGAGCGCAATAAAAAGAGCTGAAATCCTCTTAAGCATAAAAGATTTGGCATTCCTTTTATATCCTTTATGACGCTCCCTCTCTCAGGTGGCTGGCCCCACGCTGCAGCTTGCCAATGCTCTAATAGAGAGCAGTGACGTTCACCTTCAGCACAACTTTGCCTATTTTTTGGACCTGTGAGCGGGGCTGCGCCAGAATGCCACGGCTCCCAACCCTTTTTTTAAATCATTACAGCTCAGATACTCAAAAGGGCCAGATTAATAACTTTCTCTTCTTTCTTCCCCAGGTGGCTGGCCGTGTGCTGCAGCTTGCCAATGCTCTGCTAGATGGTGGAGGTGCCTCTGAGCCAGGCATTGCTAGAGCAGGGGCGCAAATGCTGGCAGCAAGTGCGTGCTTGGGAAGCGACTCTTGGGCGGGCAAGGTGCGTCTTTAATGTGTGCCTGGAAGTTGACTCATGTGTGTGATTTTTGGATGGCAAGGTGCGTGTTGCACACACGTGCTCAGGCAGCGGCTTGAGAATACGCCAAGGCCATGTTTCTACCCTGGTCCTCCTCTTCCCTGGGAGTGTGTGGATGTGTGTGCGCGCGCAAAAAGTAAGCGTGCATGGAGCCACACACACACTCAGGTATTTGGAGGTGGTGTGCTTGCAGGGTCAAAAATGCTAAGACACTGGAGACGTGAAACAGGTGGCTGCTGTGTCCCCTCCGGTCTCCCTCTAGGGATCCTTTCCTTACTGCATGCGGCCTGTATGGTAGGCATGGCTTTTCCTTTTTCTCCCCTGCCTTTCTCTGCAACCACGCCACAAGCCCTTGCCTCTGTCTTGCCTGCAGCATCGCTCCATGGGCAGCATCAGTCCTCAGCTCCGGCTGTCGCCGAACCATGCAAGAGCCTTCAATCTTGCCCTTGTTTGGTCTTACCATCCAATTCGTGCCTCCTCCTGTTTACGATTAAATGTTGCCATGATCCATCCATCCATTTATCGTTCAATCCATGCATGCCTCATTTCCCTGCTTTCCTTCTACCCTGTGTAGGATGTGCCTGCTTTCAACAGGGAGGCCGCCATAAAGCCCACACATGTCTGCTTGTGCTGCACAGGTTGTGTCTGCCCTCAGCGATGAGGTCACTGGGAGCGTCGCAGATGGGCGCGACAGACAGCGCAGGGCGGCGCTGTGCTTGGCGCTGAGCTGTGTGCATCGGGCCAAGGGTGGGCTCGTGCTGCAGGTGAGCCTCCCCACAGAAAAGAAGAACAGTGAAGTTACGTAAGTAGTGGATAAGCTCCCCACATGTGTGTGACGCTTCCCTCCCATTTTTTTGCAATGGTGCTGCACTGAGCTGTGTGCCTCGGGCCTAGGGTGGGCTGGTGCTGCAGGCAGCGAGCCCCCCCACGTGTCTCATTTCAAGTGATCCGCATAATAGGTTTCATGTCCATCTCAGGTAATCTGCACCTTGTATGCCACATCTCATGCCACCTCTGATAAGTCATGCGCTACGTCTGTTATGCCATCTGTGTGTTATGCCATCCATGCTCGTGTGTGTGTGTATGTGTACATGTGTGTACGTGTGTTGTATCCGCGCAGCAGCGTCAAAGCAATGCCAAAGCCTGCTGGCAGATGATGATGATGATACGATGCACAGTGTTTGAGACATTGGCCTCAAAACACAGGAGCATCAGTCCAAGACGCTTTCTTGAGTAATGGCCTTGATGAAGTGTGCGCTAGGATTGCTTGTTTTGGGCTGGGAAGCGCAAGTGCCCATTCCTGATGTCCAAATGTGCTTTTGCTAGAACGCATGCTTGTCATGCAGTTTTGTGGGTGTGAACAAACCAAACTGCCAACCCTTTCAGCGACCATCTCTGTACAGCGAAGCGCTGAATAAAGCATTTGCTGTGCCTTGTGGCGGCAGCGAGCCACCCTGCTGATAACGCGTGACGTGCCATGGGCACCGCACACAGTGAGATCACTGTGCTACTACAGCACTCAAGGCTGTGTGCGCACAGGCGCTCATCCCCAGCGGCACAGCGCGCCTTGCGGCAGCACCCTGCTGCTGTGGGCACCGCACAGGCTCATCATGCAATGCTCTTGACTTTGTGCGCCTCATCATGCTGTGCTCCTTTGGCTTTGTGCACACAGGCGCTCATCCCCAGCGGCACAGCAGAGCCTTTGTGGCAGCACCACCCTCCTGTTGGATAATAAAGCGGCGCTGTAAGCGCCGCACAGGCTCATCATGCGATGCTTCTGAGTTTGTGTACAGCCTCATCATGCTGTGCTCCTTTGGCTTTGTGCACGCAGGCGCTCATCCCCAGCAGCACAGCCGCCCTTGTGGCAGCAGCAAAGCACCCTCCCTGCTGACAGCGACATCACTTTGTGGGCGCCACACACCCTCACCCTCACCCGTGTGTCTGACTTGGTGCACGCAGCGCTGGTGGCTCCGGTAAAGCACTCTGCTGGAAGTGAACGATGACGTGCCATAGCCTATGCCATAGGCACCGCTGTACCAATGATTGTTACATTGCACAATATATAACACGCCCTCACTGCGCAGTGCCAATGACTCGTTGCACACAGGCGCTCATCCCCAGCGGCACAGCAGAGCCCTTGTGGCAGCACCACCCCGCTGTTAGAGGATAAAAAGTCGCTGTGGGCGCCGCACAGGCTCATCATGCAATGCTCCTGACTTTTTGTGCTCACAGGCGCTCATCCCCAGCAGCACAGCAGCCCTTGTGGCAGCAGCAAGGCATCCAGCTGACAACGACATCGCTCTGTGGGCGCTGCACAGCTTAACCATCATGGCCCAGAGCACAGGCCCTGGATACCTGCAGCACGTGCACAGCACCTTCACCCTGTGCCGAGAGCTCCTTGTGGGTGGTTCAAAGAGGCTTGGCAGCCTTGGGAAAAGTGTGGTGTACAAGGGAATGTGTTGGGGATGATTGTAAAACACACCTTTGTGTGTGGGAGCAATCGACCCTGAACACCCTGGAGCGCTGGGGGTTCCTTGTGCTGAAACAACCCTGCTGCGTTCCAAAAGACAAGGATTGGGTTACAGTGAAGGGCAGGTCCTCTCTGTCCTTTTGTGGCGTGATCTCCTATGCGTGCTCTTTTCTTCTAATTCTGCTTTGCCCTGCTTTGGGCACCAAAACAATTGCCAGGTGCAAGGATGTGCTTTGAGGTAGATTAGAAAGTGTGCTGCTTACTCCATAAAAAAAAGCATGCTTCATACTTTGTACCTGGTGGAGCGCATCCTCAGGTAGCCTCACATCCAAAGCTTCAAGCTTCGTAGTTCAGGTGAAGTGCGTTCTGCCAAGTGTTCTGTGCCGACATTGAGCTGATCTGTGGGTGCATCCATCCTCATTTGTCTTACCACTTCCAAGCAAGCCTGCCTGAATTAACAAATGCCACGGTCACTGTCACTTCTTATTTGCATCGGTCAGCTTTGCAGCACCCTGTCAGCTGCAATCCCACGCGCCTCAGGGGCTTTTGCCGGTGGGGGCCTCCACATCGCTTGTTGACAGCCTTTGAGAACAAGAATGTGCACCAATGAAGGCGCTGTACGGCATGACACTTAGCTCACAAGGCAGGAGCTACGCTGACATCTTTTGTGGGATACGTTGACTGTTTTGGGTGGAAACATGCATGCCACTTGCTTTCTTCATACGCAGGTGGGCGGGTATGATGTGCCTGGCTTGCGGCCAATGTGCGCTCGTGTGGCCAATGCCATGGTTGGGGTGCTGGGGCCTGAGTTCCAATTGGGCTCCCAGTACTACGCAGCAGCAAAGTCGCTTATCACGGACATGGGACAGGTGTGTGCCTTTTAAAAGGGGTAATGGGGAGCCTGTCTGCACTGCGTGTTTCGTGCCCTCCATGCCAAACTGAAACGGAAGAGCAACTGCAGCCATGGTGCGTGAGCAGCCTGCACCTTTCATCACGTTGTCGTGCTCAAAGCAATATGCAAGTTTTGTTCCCAGCTCGCGGAGGTACGCGCCCATGCAATGTGTGCTGTGGCGTGGCTATTTGTTTTGAATGAGTACTCAGGCGTGGGCACAGAGTGCTCTTACTTGTGCGAGGGCACAGAGCACTAAACGCTCAGGCAAGGGCAGCGTGTTCAGTGCTCAGGTGTGGACACACAAGTGCTCACTTGAGCGTGCTTGTGCATGATGCCTCATCATCTCATTTGTCACAAACACTGTCAGCCTTGCTGAAGTGCGCGCTGGTGAAGAACAGCCGCCAATCCGAGGATGGGTGGGATTTGGCCCATCCTTCCTGTCCTGCCACAACGAACCACATACGACACGCACCTACTATGTGACGCACCTCTTTGCCCCACAAAGCACCTGCTACATGGCACACCGTATCCTTGTACCCAGGCTGGATTGCATGCAGTGGATGACACCCCCTGCCCTGACAGCTCTGTGTTTGTTCCGCATGCACTTTAACAACACTGACACCCTTACATGACGCACCTACCTCCCACTTGGCACACAGGCTGGTGTGCTTGCAGTGGACGACCCCCCTGCCCTTACAGCCTCTGTGTTTGTTCCGTATACACTCGTAACAACACTCACGATTCCTACGTGACGCACCTACCTCCCACTTGGCACACAGGCTGGGGTGCTTGCAGTGGACGACCCCCCTGCCCTGGCAGCTCTGTGTTTGTTCTGTATACATTCGTAACAACACTCACACTTCCTACATGACACACCTACCTGCCACGTGGCACACAGGCTGGTGTGCTTGCAGTGGATGACCCCCCTGCACTTGCAGCTCTGTGTGGTGCCGGCAGCTCTGGCAGAGGCAGCAGTGGCACCCCAGGCCAACAAACAGACGCAAGCACCCTGTATGGTGGGTGTGGGAATGTGGAAACCTGGGGTGAGGGTGTGGGGCTGTAGGATGTTGTGGTGTGAGGTGTGGTGATGTGGGTGATGTGGGCAGAGGCCACCCCTGGCCGACAAGACGCAAGCACCCTGTGCTGTGTTTGGGGATGTGGGGATCTGGGATGTGGGTGCGGTGATGTGAGGTGAGGTGAGGTGTAAGGATGTGGGCAGTGGCTACCCCTGGCCGACAAGACGCAAGCACCCTGTGCTGTGTTTGGGGATGTGGGGATCTGGGATGTGGGTGCGGTGATGTGAGGTGAGGTGAGGTGAGGTGTAAGGATGTGGGCAGTGGCTACCCCTGGCCGACAAGACGCAAGCACCCTGTGCTGTGTTTGGGGATGTGGGGATCTGGGATGTGGGTGCGGTGATGTGAGGTGAGGTGAGGTGAGGTGTAAGGATGTGGGCAGTGGCTACCCCTGGCCGACAAGACGCAAGCACCCTGTGCTGTGTTTGGGGATATGGCGATCTGGGATGTGGGTGCGGTGATGTGAGGTGAGGTGAGGTGAGGTGTAAGGATGTGGGCAGTGGCTACCCCTGGCCGACAAGACGCAAGCACCCTGTGCTGTGTTTGGGGATATGGGGATCTGGGATGTGGGTGCGGTGATGTGATGTGAGGTAAGGTGAGGTGTAAGGATGTGGGCAGTGGCTACCCCTGGCTTACAAGACGCAAGCACCCTGTGCTGTGTTTGGGGATATGGGGATCTGGGATGTGGGTGCGGTGATGTGATGTGAGGTGAGGTGAGGTGAGGTGAGGTGTAAGGATGCGGGCAGTGGCTACCCCTGGCCGACAAGACGCAAGCACCCTGTGCTGTGTTTGGGAATGTGGGGATCTGGGATGTGGGTGCGGTGATGTGAGGTGAGGTGAGGTGTAAGGATGTGGGCAGTGGCTACCCCTAGCTTACAAGACGCAAGCACCCTGTGCTGTGTTTGGGGATATGGGGATCTGGGATGTGGGTGCGGTGATGTGAGGTGAGGTGAGGTGTAAGGATGTGGGCAGTGGCTACCCCTGGCTAAAAGATGCAACTTGTGCTGTGTTTGGGGATATGGCGATCTGGGATGTGGGTGCGGTGATGTGAGGTGAGGTGAGGTGAGGTGTAAGGATGTGGGCAGTGGCTACCCCTGGCCGACGAGACGCAAGCACCCTGTGCTGTGTTTGGGAATATGGGGACCTGGGATGTGGGTGCGGTGATGTGAGGTGAGGTGAGGTGTAAGGATGTGGGCAGTGGCTACCCCTGGCTAAAAGATGCAACTTGTGCTGTGTTTGGGGATCTGGGGATCTGGGATGTGGGTGCGGTGATGTGAGGTGAGGTGAGGTGTAAGGATGTGGGCAGTGGCTACCCCTGGCTTACAAGATGCAAGCACCCTGTGCTGTGGGCTTGGGAACGTGCGTTTGCTAACACGGCATTTTGTGCCGCACCTGGCTTGCTGATTTACAAAGTCTGGGTTTGTTCTTGGCATGTGCACCGTGTACTGTGGGTGTCAAATCGTGTGGGTGTCGTCAGGCGTTCCTCATGTTGTATGATCTCATCTTGAAGCATGCGGCCTAGGCTTGTAGCCCTCCTCTTTTTTCTTCCCTTTTATTCTTCATGAACAAGCTCTACATCTCTGCCAAGCAAAGCAACGCCCACACAAATGATCAAGCATTGCTGTCAAAGCATCTGTGCCACAACAGCCATCCCTTCATGCCTCTCTTTTGTAATTGTTACAACCCATCAGTCTTTACTGGTACACTGCTCTTCTTTCAATGCAATTCTTCCAGCTCTGAGCAGGAGTGGCTCTTGTACGGGCTAGAGGCTCTCTGTTTCCTTTTCCTCCATGCATGGCACTTTGTGGAGCTGTGCACGTGGGTTTGCTGTAATTTGCTGTGAAGAGGTTGGTAGGGATCTGTGGTGATAGCACTTCAGGGACTGATGCAACCCTTGTTTGTTGCCACCCCTCTGCTGTTGCCCCAAGCCCATCCAAGTCGACGCTTTCATGTGACCAGGGTAGGGCCATACGCACCCTGCGACCCGTTTGTGCTCCCTGCAACCCGTTTGTGCACCCTGCGACCCGTTTGTGCGCGTAGAAAATGGTTTGGGGGCGGCTGTACGTGGTTTAACGCGTGAAATACGCAAATCGTGCGTAAATACGCGTCTTTAGAGGGCCATGTTTGGGAGGGAGGGTCTCGGGTGATCGGGGCCCCGGAAGGGGTCCCAACTGACCCCCCCCCCCCCCCTCCCTGCATCCCCAAAGGCCATATACATCAAACATGCCTAAAGATAAGGGCCCTGAGTGGGATTCAGTCACAGTGGCTGAGCCTGATGAAGCAGTAGGGGAGAGCAAAGTGAAGCATGTCATTTGCTAGCTGTGCCATCACTTGTGCAAGCTGTGCTATTACAAACATGCTACAGACTTGGTGTGGCCGTACAGCAACTTACGCCTGCTCAAGCGCACCCAGGACCTGCAGCAGCTGGGGCAGGCTCAGGCTTGGCTGTGGAGGATGAGGAGATGGGGCAGAAGGAGGGGTCCAGCAAAATGGGGGGAGACTGGTCCACGGGCGATGAGAATGATGCAGAGTAGAATTGGGGGCACAGCTTAGTTTGTGCTGGCAAGGTGGCCTCATCAGATTTGTCAGGTTGTAGAGTTTCCTTCATGAGGTCAACACTTCTAATGATAATATCACATTGCCATGTTGGCATGATATCAGTCTGGGGGTTGGTAGGATGGAAGTCAAAGGTGATATTCTTGCGAATGGCGCAACCAGTAGTTGAGAGCCATGGAGAGTCAGATGTGTTCTGAGGGTTGCCTTCAAAGCCTTGGTTGACAAGGTTGTCCAGGTCTATCTCAATGGCCGAGGGGTCTTCTATCTCCTCTAGTCTTTCCTCCAAGTCGAAGGCTTGCACAAGAGCATCCAAGTCTGGATGCATATGTAACATATCAGCAGCTTCCCATTTAGGATGCCACTCCACATACATCATTTCACAGTCTTCAGAGAAGTTAAACCTTTCCGCTTTTTGGGAGTCTGACAGGGAGGCGCAAACCCTAAAGATTCCTACTTTAAAGTGAATGAAATGCTTCCGATGACACAATCAGTCGCTTTAGTTGTATGCCACTTTGCTGTTGCTCCCATGTGTTTCATGCTGCTCTTCTGCAGCTGCCCTGAGGCCCATCTGCTTGGTCGCTCTCATCTAGCAAAAAATGCTTTGTTGTTGCTCCGGTGTTGTCCAATGTTGCTTATCTGCAGCTGCCCCAAGGCCCATTACAGTGGAGGCCCTAGCTTGCGAGCTGCAAGCGGTGCTGTTTGCACAAGAGCTCATCCTCTTTGCCCCCAAAGCCATCCAGGCCAGCAAGCACGTGCCTATGCTGCAGGTGTGCGTGTGTGTGTGTGTGAGAGACAGAGAGAGTGTGCGTGAGTGTGTGGCAGATTTCTCGATGTATCTCAATGTATCAAGGGTGTATGCTTGCTCAATGGTGTTGATATCAACACTGGCCAAAACGGCATCCAAGCCAGATTGCTGCAGGTGTGCATGTGTTTTTTTTATCAAATGTGTGCTCGCTTAGGAACGTCAACTCACCCCTCATGACCCAAACGTGTAGGCCATGCAGGCCGGCATGCATGTGCCCGTGCTGCCAGTGTGTTTGGGTCGGTTGCATTTGAATCAGAGGGGTGGTTGTGCTCACTGATGCCTTACGACATAAACTGCCCAAAAGTGTGCTTTTCTAAAACAAGCTCATGTGCATCTGTGCAGTCTGTTGGGACTGTGTTGCCCGCATTACCTGTGTAGGGTTGGCCCATTCCATATAGTGGCTCCGTATACAATGTGCATCTGGTGCTAATCAAAGTCCGCACAAATGCCATGTAATACACATGATTTTATAAAATCAGCCAACCCTGCTCATGTACCGTCATCATCACCCTGCCCTGCGCAGAGCTGCAGCAATTGTAAGCTACACCAAACTAGTGGTTGTCCATGTCCTCAAGCACATTGTAATGATGAAGGCTGAGGATGAAACTAATCTTGCTGCGCTCAGGCATGCACAAAATCCTGATGCTTACAAATCAAACCTACAAGTGTGTGCACATGAAATTTTGGCTTGAGTAAACACGATGTCCATTTTGGCACCCAGCTCTGCACAAAAGCTGCAGCAGCGACACTCCTTTGCCTGTACGTTTGATCTGATCCAATTGCTTGCTGCTTTGTGTAAATGTGCCCACAGATAACGCTGCTGTCACGGCGCCCAGCCCTCCGCAAAGCTGCAGCAGCCACGCTCCGGCATCTGGCTGAGCGTGACCCCCACATGCTGCTGGCTGCGCGCCTGGAGGGGGCGCTGTTTGCTGCCCTGGATGGGGAAGCAAACGCTGCCATTGCAGGTATGCACGCTTGTGTGTGTATGTTTGTGTGCCCGTGCACACACGTGTCCTTGCACCTTGTTTATTTTTGCTATTTCCGCAAGCAATGGGCGTTACAAGAGCGTGTCTTAAAGGGCATGAAGAGCTATCCACTGGAAAAGGTTCGATTGTAAGGTAGTTCATTTCTCCCTCGTGGGCGGGAAAATTCAAAACTGCCCATAGTTTGTTGGACCACACTCAGGTGCCTGCAAGTTGTGACACCTGGCGCTGAAGCTATTTCCAAGGGTCACAGTTAGGTGCCGGCAAATAATGTCTGCTTGAACTTAATTCTTAGTGCCTTTCCGACAAGACGCTCTTGTCAGGTAGCAACAAGACACTCCTGTCAGGCAGCAACAAGACGCTCCGGTCAGGCAGCAACGAGACACTCCTGTCAGGCAGCAACGAGACGCTCCTGTCAGGCAGCAACGAAACACTCATGTCAGGCAGCAACAAGACACTCCTGTTAGGCAGCAACAAGACGCTCCTGTCGGGCAGCAAAAAGACACGCCTGTCAGGCAGTCCAGCACGGTCTTGCTCTTGAAGAGTGTGCATACCCCTGCAATTCAATTCCAGGTAATCAACCGTAATCCCATTCAAGGATAACAATTGTGAGCCAGGCCTGAGCGATGTTGACAGTAGTAAGCTCGACCTGAGTCAAGTCCAGGGTGGTCTTGCTCGTGCAGGGTGTGCATACGCTTTTGCAATCCATTTCCAGGTTGTCAATTGTGAGCCCCCCAAAAAGGCCATGCGCACCCTCAATGCAAACTTGTACCTCGTAAGCCAAACACTCCCAACCCATTCTTGTGCGTTGTGAGCCCCCAAAAAAGGCCATATGCGCTCTCAACCTGTACCATAAGCTAAACACTCCCAACACATCCTTGTAACCTGTACGTAAGTGTAAGTGCGCTCTTAATCCAACCTTGTACCTTGTAAGTCAACCCTAAGCCATGTGCGCTCCCGATCCAACTTTTAACCTGAGGTTGGCTACAACAACCTGGCATGCCTTTTGCCCCTGCTTTTTGCGCTGTGAACAGCTTTCTTGCTACGCATCCTTTGCTCAGTACCTCAACAAAGATCTGATGCCATCTGCTTTGTGTCCCCATGGAGATCCTCGGCCCACTGCTCTGGACCCCACCGAGGCTCCAATACCCCCTGCTTGATTGCACTCCAAGTGTTTCTTGGCCTGTAGGAGCTGTCCAACCACTACCTGCTGTGCTCACGTCTGTCACGTCTGTCAGATCAAACCAAATGAAATCCAACCCGTTTAAATGCCTACTGGCCTCTTGTGCGTAAAATGAAACCAGATCAAACTGTTTTCTTGCTGCGCTTCTGTCTACCAAATTGAAGCAATTTCAACTCAAACCTAACCACATGCCTCCTGTGCTCTTGCAGGCCAACTCCAGGCCACTCTTGAGGCTCTGTTAGTGGTAGGAGCTCCGCACTGCCCTTCCTACTGGCTGGCTTGCCTATCCGAAGTCATGTTCAGCTCTGGGGCAAAGGCCGGCACAGAGCAGGATGCTGCTGGTGCCGGTGCAGGGGATGTCAGGTATGCGTGCGTGTGTGCGCGCGCACGCGTGCGCGTGTGTGTATGTATGTGTGTGCGTGTGTGTGGGTGTGTGTTTGTGTGTATTTAGGCCGGAAGGCCTTGCCTTTGTATGCCACACATACTGGTGTGTGAAGGTGCTGCGGGTCTGTTGTGTCCAGGGTATGCATCACATTTGAAACACTGTCGTAAGGGTTCCTTGCTACATCTCCATAGAGAGGCAATCAAGCTGTTGGTGTGCTGAGACTGCAGGAAGATCGGGTTAAAGGCCAGCATCAAGCAGGATGACATGAAACAACAGGTGTGCAGGTCACCCGTCTACTTTTTGGCCAACTGTCACTGCTGCAGTGAGGAAGAGGAGGAGGAGAAGGAGGAGGACGATACCCCAGAGGGCGATGATGACGACCCTGAGGGTGGCAAGAAGAGCGGAGGAGGAGCAACACCACGGGGCAAAGGTGGCAGAAAGAAAGCGGCTGGGGGCCGCTCAGGGCAGTCTGGTCTTGATAAGGAAGGAGGTACACCTGACAAGAGGCAACCAGAGCTCGCCGCTTTCGAAAACAGGAAACTGAGTGTGACAGCAAAAGCGGGCAGCCAGGAGAAGGGCGAGGGTAAGGCAGGGGGTAAGGGGGTGAAGGCAGTGGAGGGGAAGGGGGTGGCAGCAGCAGCTGCAGCAGCAGGTGCGGAAGGAGCTGGTGTGATGCAGGCACTCCTGGCAACAGTGGCTTTGCGGCTGCGCACACGCCTGTTTGCGGCAGAGCTGGTGCACCGGATGCTGCAGGTGTGTGAACGCGGATATGTGTGCATAACAGACAGCAAAAATCATAGTCCTGTGTAATATAAAGCTCTGCTACACTGTGCTTGGCAGAGGTTGCGGCGCATGGGCTTCTTCAAGGGTTGCTCTGTAGAAGTCAACCTCTGTATGACCAGCGGTGGCGTCCCTTCCCTGCTGCTTCACAGGTTGCAGAGGAAAGGTGTGCAGCGGATCCTTATGAGCTGGTCCCTTCTAGAGCCATGGACAAGAGTGTCCTTGAGGCACACAGTGGCAGCCCCAAAGGTCTGTGCATATGTGAGCATGTTAATATTTGTGCACTTGTGCAGGTAGGTGTTTGAAAAATCAAGTATGCTGCTGGAGTAATTGCTGGGTTTGAGACAGCTGCTAAGAGCAAGAAGAACCAGTGTGCTACTGGAGTGGATACTGGTTCTAAAAGGGCTGCGGAGAGCAAGGAGAGCAAGTGTGCTGGAGTAGCTGTAGGGAGCAAGGAGCAAGTGTGCTGCTGGAGTAAGCACTGGTAAGCGCTGAGATAGTGGTTGCCAAGTTTCGCCAGGCTGAATGAGGAGGCAGAAGGACTCAGGGTGGGGTTTACATAGTTGCGCTTATGAGTTGCTAAGGGAGCATTGCCTGGAGAAAGACATGCTCGTACCAAAGACCGTTTTTTTCCTCAGGCATACCCTTCAACTTTTCTTGACTTAGTTGTGCTGCCAGTAAAACTATAGCATTGGCTTCTGCAGCACCCCACCAGCTGTGATGTTAAATTTCACAGAAGCTGAAGGTATTGTCTGCCTGTGAAGTTACAAATCTGTGGGTACGCATGCGCGCACAGCAGCATGCGTACAGTCAACAAAAGAGTAGCCGGTTACCAATGTAAGTGATGGTGCTTGACATGCTGGCAATTGCTCATGGTGCTGTTGTCATCATCAGCTCTTACGCTTTTGTCCGATGCTAAGCACTTGCATGCTGTTGAACAAATGACTGTGCAGAGCACCTGCATCCATGCAACTGCTTCCAGCATGAATGCAGGTGCCAAGGATGCTGATGGCACAGCAGCACCAATGTATCGATCAGAGACTGCATGTGCCAGTGTCAGCATTAATTTGACACTGCACCGATCCATGCCAACACCAATCAATGCCTGCAGCTGACAAGGACGCCCACGGTCCATCAGCTCCTGCTACCAATCGAGACCCGCAAGGCCCTCGTGACAAAATGGTGGACCACCTTCAGGTGTGCAGAGTTGCAGGCTGCAAAATAGTGAACTTGAGATGGAAGAGGTATGCAAAAGTTGTAAACACGATGGACCACCTTCAGGTGTGCAGAGGTGCAGGCTGCAAAATAGTGAACTGAAGATGGAAGAGGTATGCAAAAGTTGTAAACATGGTGGACCACTTTCAGGTGTGCAGGTGCAAGTGTTTTGATGCTTTTCCTGTTCGCTGGCATCAGGACTCCTTCACCTCTTGACATCCACTGTTCACGTCTGCCTCTGCTCTAATGGCCAAGCGCACTCTGCAGTTGCCTCTGTTTCTAATGAACAAGAGCACCCTGCGTTTGCCTCTGCACTTTGCTTTTGCCTCTGCTTCCAATGGCCAACCCCACCCTGCATTTGCTTCTGCACTTTGCGTATGTCTCTGCTTCCAATGGCCAAGCCCACCCTGCATTTGCCCCTGCACCTAGCATTTGCCTATGCATTCAATGATGGAGGACACCCTGCGGTGTGACCTTGCTAGTTAGGGAACCTTTCCTTGATGCACAGGGCCATATAGCTTGAGCATTCTCTTCTTCTTTCTTTTTTTTAGGGCAACCTGTGGTTGGCGGAGACACCTGCTCACACTGTTTGCGTCTTCTGCCGTGACCAGTTTCTCCTATGAGGTGCTCGGTTGAACGGTCTTTACGGAAAACACTTTGTGTCGCACTGTGGATGCAAAACTCAGGAGTTCATTGAGGTGGGCTACAAGATTTCCATCGGTGCTGTGGAGGCTCTGAAGCCGTGTGGCGTGTGGCTTCTACGAGCTGTGCTGAGGGTGTATGGCAGCGTGGAGGACCCGCTGCTGCCAGGTGGGGACGGGCATGCTTGGATTGTGAGCTTTTGTGATCTGAATCGGGATGAAACAAGTGTCTGACAGTGCATGGTTGGGTGGGCTGGGGGGTGTGGCAGCATGGAGGGCCTGCTGCTGCCTGGTGGGGAGGGGCATGCTGGGATTGTGAGGTTGCGTGATTTGAATCGGGAGAAATGAGTGTCTGACAGCAGAAGATTGAAAAGGGGTGGAGGAGGGTGTGGCAGCGTGGAAGACCCACATGCAAGTTGAGCACAGGCATCATGGACTTCTATTTGTTGTGGAGTGAGGGATAGAAGTGACGAGAGAAGGTTGGCAAGGGGAGAGGGTGTATTGCAGCGCGAGGGCCTACTGCTGCCAAATGGGCTTGGTCTTGAAAAAGAACAAGAAAGAGCCGTGCATGCCTTAAAGCCACGCCCATTAAGGGAAGGCTGCAAAGCGGCCCCATTGTCTCAGGTCGGAACCAAACCCGCGACTCCCACCCCCTTGGGCGCAAACCCGTCTGTGCTATGCGAGAAAATCCCTGATTTTCCTGGAGGTACCATCCCGTAGGCCGCAGGCTTGCTGGGACTGGAAGTGTTGGTTCCTAAGAAATGATTGGCTGTCCACTGAAACTTGGCACAAGAGCAGTGCACATGGTTGTGTGGAGGACTGCTGCTGCCTTGGCTGGTATTAAAAGGCTGGTATTAGAAGACTTGCTCAGCTTGCGGGCTGTCAATGATTTGGTAGAATTGAGTGCCTGATAACAGGGGACTGGAAAATAAAAAGGCTTTATGAAGGAGTGTTGCAAGGTGCGTGCAGACGCGCGCAAAAATTGTCGGAAAGCAGCAGGTGCCTTGCCGAAGGGTATAGGATAGAGAGCGGGTCGTTCCAAAGGTCCGAATCTGCCTTGGAGAAGCGCTGGGCGTGCAAGCATTTGGCAGCACAAAGACCTTTCTGCTTGGTAAGAAGGTGGACAGTCCTAGCCATTGGGGTTGGTAATCAATGTCACTATCAAAAGCCTTCAACGGGAGAGGTAATAATCTTTACAAGGTCCTGTTTGTGTGTTCCTCTGATTTGTCGGCCCATGCGCAGACACACAGGACTAGAAAAGTTCTACCCCTAGCCTTATTCCTTACCCGTAAGCCTCTGCGCTGAAACCGTACACAGGCACAACTTTATTATTTCAGGAAAATGAGGAGGCTCTCCTGCTGGTACTTTGAGACCCTCCCTGGACCTTTGCTGTTCTGTCTGGAGCACAAGCGGTTGCAAATTGTTGTGAAAGCGCACTCCTGGTTGCCTACTGAGCGGTGACACCGCTTGGATGTCCTTTGAATCGCCGTACCTGCATTCATATGGAAAGATATGTATATGGAATACATACCAACATGACGGTGTCCCTTGGAGAATGTGTGATTTTTGAGCTGCACAGAAAAGCAGGATGCCTAAGAGCAGGCAGCTGCATAAGCTAGCCTAAGAGCAGCCTAAAGCTAGCCTAAGAGCTAGGCTAGCCTAGCTAGGCTAGCCTAAAGCTAGCCTAAGAGCAGGATGCCCATCCTAAGGGTTAGGAGTCGCAGGCTTGCGTGCAAAGTGTGATGGCGGGGCCGCGTAGCAGTTTCTACTTTCTACACATTGTCTAATAGCAGACATCGTCCCTTCCCTCCCTACTGAAGTAAAAAGACAGGGTGAGCATGAAGCACACTGCCTGGGTGCTCTGAGGACCGCAATGTATTTCCTTCCATGGAATAATGCACATGGAATGACATGCATGCGATAACATGTATCGGATAAGGGGACAGGGCGACCACGAGGCACACTGCCTGGGTGCTCTGAGGACCGCAATGTGTTTTTTCCATGGAATAATGTACATGGAACGACAAATATGGGATAACATGTATCGGATAAGGGGACAGGGCGACCACAGAGCACACTGCCTGGGTGCCCTGAGGACCGCCACACCTATCCACACCTATCCTTACATGGAGTGATGTACATTGTGGAATTACAATATTGTAGTTGTCAGTATGTATGAAAGTAAGAAAGGGCAACAGCAAAGCACACTGCCTTGGTGCCCATGATTTGCTGACATGTCCGTTTGATTGACTTGTGTGCGTGACAGAAGGTGCGCAGCTACGGAAGAGTGATTATGCCTATTTGGCGCTCTGCCTCGAGGCCTCCCTAATTCCTCATTGAGATGTTTGGTTTGCATGTGCGCCTTGTTAACTTGCAGGAGCATGGTAGGTGGGAAATTATGAGGCCCACCTGTTGGGTACTCTGCAGGTCTCCCTGGTCCCTTGTTCATCTTCCATGTGCACAATGAAACTGCAATGGTGAAAAGTGTGGAACTGCTTCATTGAATTGGTCGACCTGCAGGCGCACGGCTGTTGGAGAATCACGAGGCCCACCTGGTGGGCGCCCTGCGGGCTTCCCTGGCACCTGCAACGTCAGCTGCAGGTCCTGTGCTGGCTATTGCGGGTGGCCAGCTGGCCACAGCATTCTTGGAGAGCGGCTTGGCTGCGGGTGTGTATGTTTTTGCGAGTGCGCGCATGTGTGCGCGTGTATGTGTGCATGTGCATTTGTGTGTATGTGCGCTTGCGCGCGCGCATGAGCATGCATATGAGACAAGCTGGCTGTGACTGCCCCCAAAGTCGGCTGCGTTATCGGCAGAATCTTGTACGTTAGACGTTAGTGGATATGCCGTGTGCCACAACTTTGTGTGCGTGCTTGAATTGGGTCTTAAGAACGTGCCCGGAGGTGTGCTCGATCTAAGGCAGCTCAACTGACAAGCTGTATGCCAAGGGTAGCATCATGGGGTAGAGGTTATAAGGAGGCTGGGGTGTTTGCAGGCCTCTCTGCTGGGGCCCCATGCTGCTTCTCTATTGATAAAGGGAATTTTGAAGTGATCACGTGGAGGCTGGGGTGGTGGCAGTGCTGCCTCCAAGCGCATGGCTCTCTGCTGGGGCCCCATGCTGCTTCTCTATTGATAAATGGAATTTTGAAGCAATCACATGGAGGCTAGGGTGGTGGCAGCGCTGCCTCCAAGCGCATGGCTCTCTGCTGGGGCCCCATGCCGCCTTTGTGCTCAGTTTGATCATATGATCAAGCTTGCCTGGATACCTTCTTGCTCGCTATGCAGAAGGCATCAGGGTTCTGCCTCTGTGTCCATTCCGATCATGTGATAGAGCTTCCCTGATTGTGCGCTGGGAGCACCTCTTGCCCTGTTCCTTGACTTGCCAAGGAACAGGGATACTCTTGATTGTTTTGATTGGTTGGTTTGATGGATGTTTAGATGGATGGCCGGCCGGACGGATGGATGGATGGATGCTGCTCTGGAGGCACCTCCCTTGTCCTGTTACATGTCATTCATCATCGATACTTATGGCAAAAGGTCCGCTGCCCTCTGCTTGAGATTTCCATTGATGGCCCTGTACCATTGCTCCACCTGCGATGGGTTTTGCGCTTGGCTTGTCACTCCGATGACTTTTGGCACTTCTTCATGACTGGGACCAGCCATGAATGGGGTTGGGTGGAGAGGATTTAGCCTGTGTGAAAGGATGCCCAAAAGAGCCTCTTTGCAGCTCCTTTGGCCCTCTTTAGAGCCTCTTCAGAGAAGCGCTTGACCCTCTTAACCTAACACTCGCATCCATGATCACTTGCTCCAACCAGAAGTGTGGGTGATCAGCCTTGACCATTTTGCTGTAAGTCCTTGCTCACAACTCTGGGCAGGATCAGGTAATTCCAAGGTCATTCATTTTCATTCCCCATTCCATTTTTTTACGTCGGTCATTGATGCCTCTGGCTTTGATCAGGTGATTCCAAGGTCATGAAGCGCCTGCTTGAGCTGCTTACAAGCCCCCTTGCCTCTGGCAGTGGCCTGCGTGCAGCTGGGGGGGTGTACGCAGAGTGGGTGGGCACTGTGCACACGCTGGCACTGCTACAGGTGCGTGAGCTGCTGTTTTTGCACCATGTCAAACAGAACGCATCAAGGCACTGCAATACCCAGTGCGCACCCTGGCGCTGGTGTTTGCGTGCGCCCGGGCACTGCTTTCGATGTACGCCCTGGCGCTGCTATACGTGCAAAAGCTGGCACTCCTGCCTGGACACGGGCACATTCCACAGCTTTTGGTTTTGCAACCATGCTGCTTGCAATGCACTCACCGATAACAAGCGCGCACGCGCGCGCACACACACACACACACATAAACACACACCTAATTTCCTGTGCTGCAGGCCCATGCTCAGTGTGCAGCCATTGCCCGGCAAGGGGGCAATGAACTGGTGCTGGAAGAGGTCAGCGCCGCACACAAGCCACATAGGTGGGTGCAATTGGTGCCATTGTTGCTGGAATGCAAATGGTGGCATTGGTGTTTTTGGTGTTGGAAGAGGTCAGCTCTGCATGCAAGCTACACAGGCAGGTGGGTGGAAGCTCCTCGTGAAATTGAGTACTGGTATGTGGTGTTCCACATCCATTGACCAAGCAAAGGATGCCATGTGCATGTCTGTGCGTGTGCATATGTGTGTCTGTGCATGTGTGTGTCCATGCTGCAAAAAAACTCGGTCGATGCGTATGGTGTTTAGTGGCAAGCTGCCAGGCTCATCCTGTGTGCAAGCATATGCGCAACCTGTGTGCAAGCATATATGCAAAAATTGTCCGTATGTATTGTATTTGAAAAATCCAAATTGGTCGGGGCTGGCCAACTCTATGAACAAGACGAGACAACCTGTTTCTTGCCAGCCAGCCTGTTTGTTCACATCCAACATTGCAGAGTGTCTCATCACCTTGCAATGAGGAACCTCCTCCACTTGCTGCTGGTGTCTGTGACCCTCCTTTGTTTGCAATGGCCCCCTCCTGTTTGCAATGCTGCTGGCAGGGCAGTTGCCCTTCGTTGTTGACGGTGTATGACCGCCCATTCATGCTGCCAGCGTGTGTGAACTTTCTGTTCACTTCACCCACTTAAGTTGTACACTCTGTGAGGCCCTTGCTAGCTTGCTAGTTTTGGAAATTTCCCTTAGCACACGGCCTCTTTTTGTCCGATGTAGCCTTTTCTTTTTCACATTTATCTATTTGTTTTCTTTGCATGCTGTGCCACTTTTGACCGCCCTGCTGGCAAGACCAAACCCTCCCTTATCCTCATCATTTCCAGGCTTGGGTAAAGAGGGGCAAGCATTGATCAATGACGGTTCCAAAGAGGGGCAAGCATTGATCAATGACGGCTCCAAAAAGGGCCTCGTCGGGCCTTTCTGACCCTCTTTACTGAAGACTTCAGAGCCTCTTTTGACAGGTGCTCAACCCTCTTTACCCCACCATACTCGCTTCATTGTGAACCACCCTGCTGGCAAAATTGCATCATTCTGCCTTTGTCCACATCACTCCCAGCCCCTGGTCGTGCTCACAGATTGCTGCGAAAAGGATCGCAACCACAAGCCCTTGCTGTGCTTGCTTTTGGCCCTTGCTGCTGGCAAGACTGTACCGCCCTTCCCTGTCTATGTCACCACTCAAGTCCCCAGCGCACGCGCAAATCGCTGCCCACTGCACCCACAAGCCCGTGCTGTGATCACTTTTGGCCCTTGCTGCTGGCAAGACTGTAACCACCTTCCCTGCCCACATCACTCTCAAGTCCTGAGCATACCAACAAATGACTGCCTGCTTCAATCACAGGTCCTTGCTGTGCTCATTGTGGGCTGCCCTGCTGCAAGACCATGCCATCTTATCCACCCAGCCCCCCTCAGTTCTGCACAACTACCCCTCCGCCCTCCTCCTCACCACCAGCACCATGGCCGACAAGCTCGGCGATGGCAGCACCGGCCGCAGCACACAGTTCGCCAGGGACACGCGCATTCCGAGCCATGCTGCATCTGCGCTTGCCGCCGCGCTGAATGGGCCGTCAAACGGTGGCGCTGGCTCACATGCTAATAGCAATGGTGGCATTGGGGGTGATGTGCAGCCGCCACTTTGGGGGCCCTCAATGTTTGTGCACCGCGGTTTCCGTAGCGCAGCAATCGCAGCTGCGCAGGCCGGGGGGGGCGGCAGCGGCAGCTCTGCTGGTGTCATCATGAGCAGCCAAGTCGTTTGCAGGTGCGTGTGATTGGCCATGGAATTTGCCAAGGCTGAGGCCGCGCGCGCACGTGTGAGTGTGTGTGTGTGTGTGTGTGTGTGTGTGTGTGTGTGTGTGTGTGTGTGTGTGTGTGTGTGTGTGTGAGAGTGTGTGTGGGCTGGGGCTCAGCTGGTATGACCATGAGCAGCCAAGCTGTGTGCAGGCAGGAGGGTTTGACGGGGTGACCATGCTGCTCGTCGAGTTTGCAATGGCCGTGTGGGTGCTCAGGCTCGGCTGCTTTGTTGATGGGTAGACCTTTGGTGTGCAGGTCTGGCTTGTTGGCTTGTTATAGTCGGCCATGTTGGCAGTCATGTGAGCTTGTTATTATTTATCTTATTTTCTTGCCTTTGCATCTGTGTTATGTTTTGGTGCATGCAGGATGCAGGGGCCATGTGGCAAGCAGCGCCTGTGGCTCTGTGTTCTAAAGAGGCCTTGGATGCAATTTTGACGCGCATCAATCATGTTTGACCTCACCAAGCGTCACCAACACCTTGTGTGGTTTCTGAATGCCTGCGCATGCAGAAAGCATGCAGCCTCTGGTGCAGTAGCACCCGTGGCGTAGCTTGCCTTGGGCCTTGGATGCAATTTTGACAACCATCAATCATCCTGGGTTCCTGAATGCCTGCGCATGCAGAGTGCGTGCAGCCTCTGGTGCAGTAGCACCCGTGGCGTAGCTTGCCTTGGGCCTTGGATGCAATTTTCACAACCATCAATCATCCTGGGTTCCTGCATGCCCTGCTCATGCAGAGTGCGTGCGGCATATGGTGCAGCAGCACCCGTGGCGCTGCGTGCCCTGGGCCTTGGCTACTACCCTGACGCCCAAGAAGTGGCCGCATCCCAAAGGTGAGGTCCTTGTAAGCGGTCCCAGGGCAGGCGTGGCGGGTTGAGTCTGAACTGCGATGTTGGGACTGCTCAGCGGTCTTTCCTTAATGCATGCGGCCTAACGGCAAGCACGGTCATTCCCATGTCCCTGTACAAGACTCCATTACGGTGTTCCGGTAGCAGTGGGTGTGCCCTGCAAAGGAAATGAAAGGAAAAATCTACGCCAGCCAAGAAAGCCGCGTGCATGAAGGAAAGGTACCCTAGCTAGCAAGCTAGCATGAGTCTCACCAAACTATTCTGCAGGCTGTGAGAAGTGTGTCCAGTAGGTAGGTGCGTTGGCCATGATTGCTGTTCGCATCGTGAACAGCAACACACTACATCCGACAGGCAGGACAACCACTCCGGCTGTGCCTGTTGCTGCTGCTGTGGCGCTACTAAATTTGCATTGCGCACCACAAGCACTGCAAGCTGCGTCACTCAGGGATTGCACAGCTACTAGGTTTGCACACCACAAGCACTGCGAGTGTTCTCGCTCAGGGGTTAGAAAACTGCTTATGCAGGTGGCACAGTGAGCTCTCAATCACTCACGCGGAAAAAAAAAAAGGTGCAAATTGACTTCCACGCACGCAAGCATCTGAAGTGGGACTCTGAATCGTGCTCAATCAATGAGGGTGCCCCCAGAAAAGCTTGTGAGGAGTGCCATAAGCCATAATTTATTCGACTCTCTATGCACTTCATCTAGTAGTGCATGAAGAGGAGTACGCCATTCTACTATTTGTGGCATCGTAAGATGCTGTGTCTAAGCTTTTCAATGGGCATTGCCATCCTCCTTTGTCGTCAGTCTGGAGCAAGTCAATGTGAGCCAAGGAATCGGGCTTAAAAGAGCCCCGGTCTGTGCACGTGCTTGTTTTGGGGGGAGGCCTCCCCAATTTTGCCTTTGGCCATCATGAGTTTGGGCTTGTGTGGTATCGTCCTGCCCTGCTCTGCCCAGTGCGCGTGCGTGCGTGCTCTTTGGGAAGGCTCCCAGTTGTGCTTCCAATCGTCATAACTCAGGCTTTCGGTAGCCCTGCCCTGCCAAACAAGCGCGCTTACGCGTTGGGGCGGCTCCCACTGTGCTTCAATTTCAGGATCCTGAAGGGGGGTGTCCTCAATTTTTACTTTCCAATGTTCAGGATCCAGCAGGGGGCCAGCCTTCTGACTTCCACTTTCTAAAGCCTTGGACCTCAAGTGCCCTGCAAGCAAGCATGCTCAGCCAACACAGCCCCTGACTTGAGGCATCTGTGTGTCTGCCCTGCATGCCTGCTTGCTCACAGTCCTCGCAGCAGAAGCTTCATGCTGTGGTGCCAGTGTTCTGTCATGCTGGCTGCAGCCCTCTTCTTTTTGAAAGGCAAAGCTGGGGGGGGGGCAGGGAACTTCGTTTCTTGTGCATACTCTTGCATGCTCTGGCATGTATGAACCTCATGCAGAGTACTCTTGCACTTTTTCCTTGCATGCTCACGCAAGAGGCTCCCGGATGTGCTGGATCTGGCCCTCGTACCTCCGTATGGCTAGACGATGGTATCTTCATATGCCTTACATGCTCGCAGGGGAGGCTCCTAGCTGCTCTGGCATCTCAGCATCCTACTGGATGCTTCCCTCGTACCTAGGCCTGTCAAAACTTGGTTTTCATATGCCTTGCATGCTAGCAGGGAGGGCTCCCAGCTGTGCCGGCAATGCAACATCTTGCTGAATGTGGCCCTTGCACCAGGGCCTGCCTAAACCTGGTCTCCATACTCCTTGCATGCTTGCAGAGAGGGCTCCCAGCTGTACCGGCAATACAGCATCTTGCTGGATGTGGCCCTGATGCTGGTGCCGCACACAGCGCAGATGCTGAAGGATGCAATTCAGGCATGCTTTACCGACAGGGCAGACAAGGTGAGGCAGACTGAGATGGCACTTTGAAACGAGAGGCAGTAATCTGAGCTGTACCAGCAGCACTTTCATTCTCTCTCTCATTCTCTCTCTCTCTCTCTCTCTCTCTCTCTCTCTCTCTCTCTCTCTCTCACTCTCACTCTGTATTTGTGTGCCTGTGTCTGGCAGCCCCTCACTCTCATGGTGTCGGCCTGTTCTACTCTTAAGCTTCCTTTGGGACATATGTTAAAATTGGAACGATACAGAGAAGATTAGCATGGCCCCTGCGCAAGGATGACATACAACAATCGAGAGTGGTCCAAACTTTTTCAGGCTAGCAGTCAAACGTCTTGACTGAGGCCTTTTTCCCTTGTAACCCCTGTAACCCTTAAGCTTATTTCCAGCTCTCTGCACCTGTGCCCCGAGTGCTCCATCCTCGCCTCACTCATGTGTGCCTGCCTCTACATCTATGCCCTGAAGCACCGCGCCTCACCTTGAGGGCCCTTTGGTGGTGGGTTACCTCCGCTAGCTTGCTATTGAGGGTGCCTTTCCTTCATGCAACCAGCCGCTTGGCTGGCGTAGTCTTGGCTGCACTTCTCCGCTTTGACGTCCAGGGCACTGGGCAGAGTTGCCCAAAAAAAGTCTTTGTGCCTCACCTTTCACAGCCCTGCCATGGCCTGTTCATAGGCTCTGTGCTCCTATGCTTTCTCATGGGCATACTTCAACGCTTGTAGCTCCATCCTGTGTGCCTGCATCAGCACCTTGGTCCTGAAGTGTCATGCTCGCCTTTCTCAGCCCCGCCATGGCCTGCATCTGCAGCAGTCTTTTTTGCGCAGAGGCTACGCTGATTTTCTCTGCCTTGTTCCAAATTGAATTGCAGCAAGCCTCGCAGGCGGAGGGCAGCGATGTCAGCGCTGCTGCCGCTGCATTGGAGAGCTGCGTGGTGGGCTTGCACGGCCTCATGGGGGCAGAGCACTTGGGGGCAGATCTTGTGGAGGCGCCGGTGCTGCTGCAGGTGTGTGTGTGTGTGTCTCACACTGTGAGTTTGCACAGCGTGAGGTTGGCTGGTGTGGTGTGTCTGATGTAGTGGGCTAGCACGGCCTCATGGGGGCAGAGCACTTGGGGGCAGATCTTGTGGAGGTGCCGGTGCTGCTGCAGGTGTGTGTGTGTGTCTCACACTGTGAGTTTGCACTGCGTGAGGTTGGCTGGTGTGGTGTGTCTGATGTAGTGGGCTAGCACGGCCTCATGGGGGCAGAGCACTTGGGGGCAGATCTTGTGGAGGTGCCGGTGCTGCTGCAGGTGTGTGTGTGTGTCTCACACTGTGAGTTTGCACTGCGTGAGGTTGGCTGGTGTGGCATGTCTGACGTGGTGGGCTTGCACGGCCTCATGGGGGCAGAGCACCTGGGGGGCAGACACTGCGTCTTGGTGATCTTGCTGGCTTGTGTCCTGCTGGTGTGTGTCACACTGTGTGAGGTGGGTTAGGTGTGGGCTTGCAGGGCATCATGGACGCTCAGCACCTGGGGGGCAGACCTCGTTGTTTGTACTCCTCCTGGTGTGTGTCTCGCTGTGTGAGGTTGCACTGTGTAAGGTGAGCCATGTGGTGGGCTTGCACGGCCTCAGATGGAGCGCTTTTGGACAGAGACCTCAAGGAGCTGCTTGTGCTCCTGCTAGTGTTTGTCAGACTGTATGATGTTTGATGCAGTGGCGTGTCTGATGTGCTCCAGCTTCAGGGTGGACGCTTCAAGCAGGCCTTGTCGACAAGGCCGGTGCTGCTGCAGGTGCGTTGTGAGTGGGTGAGTGCGTCGTGAGTGACAGACACCTTTACATCAAAAATCAGGCCCTGCCGGCAGGCCCAGTAGTGCTGCTGCAGGTGCAATGTATTGCATACATGAGTGTCATTGTGGTCAGTGCTGCTGCAGGTGCAATGTATTGCATGCATGAGTGTCGTTGTGGTCAGTGCTGCTGCAGGTGCAATGTATTGCATGCATGAGTGTCATCGTGGTCAGTGCTGCTGCAGGTGCAATGTATTGCATGCATGAGTGTCGTTGTGGTCAGTGCTGCTGCAGGTGCAATGTATTGCATGCATGAGTGTCGTTGTGGTCAGTGCTGCTGCAGGTGCAATGTATTGCATGCATGAGTGTCATCGTGGTCAGTGCTGCTGCAGGTGCAATGTATTGCATGCATGAGTGTCGTTGTGGTCAGTGCTGCTGCAGGTGCAATGTATTGCATGCATGAGTGTCGTTGTGGTCAGTGCTGCTGCAGGTGCAATGTATTGCATGCATGAGTGTCATCGTGGTCAGTGCTGCTGCAGGTGCAATGTATTGCATGCATGAGTGCTGTCGATGGCATGCGTATACCAGGTACATTTTGCATAGGTGAGTATTATTAGAGGCATGATACTAATTCACGCTATGCTGCTTTCAGGAGGGCATAAGTGAATGCTTTCTACGGCGTTGGTACGCACCAGGCTGTCCTGTTTTGTAGGAGATCCTTGCAGCGTTTGCTCCACGTAGAGCCGTGCAGCTTTCTAGTTGATGCACGTGAGTGCCATGGAGCAGCAGGATTGGACTGTGGCAAGGTGCTGCTACAGACAGGGATCCCCTGTACGTGAGGGATCCCCTGTACGTGAGCTATCATTGTTCATTGTGTCTTTTACACACGCTGTTCATTGTGTCTTTTACACACGCTGTTGCTCTTGCGTAGAGCCGAAAACTTGTAGCAGGCGCCACACTCTGTATAATTACGTCCTTTTACATTTGACAAGCAAATCACAGCACACAAGCCCTTTTCTGCCCTCCCTGTTTTCTGTGAATGCTGGGATTGCCTGCCACGGCTCGATTATTCATCTGGTTCTGTAAGCAAGTGCCGCATCTTTATTCATTGGCCCTACTTTTTAGTTTATGGAGTTGTGGTCCACATCCTCCAACAGTGGGGCCTTCCGGATGCACACAGTTCCTGACTCGTTTGAATTGTGCCAAAGACTGTCTATACACAGGCTTGACACGTTGCGGAAGCCTTTGCCCTTGCAGGGATGCAATATGCTCACTGCCGTACGCATTTGTGAACAGTTAACTCTTGTCCAAATACCTGTGCTTGCTGATCGCTCTTGCTTTCCTGTGCGGTGCTTTCAGGCTTTGAAAGAGCTCGAGGGCATTGTGCACTGTGCGCTTGCGCCGATGCAGTGGGCGGTGTGTACACAAGGCTGCAAGGGTGAGTGGAAATGACCTGCATCGAAACGTGCATGCCATTGATTAATTTGTGTGGTGCGCGCTTGGCGCATTGGGCGGTGTGCGTACGAGGCTGCAAGGGTGAGTGATACCCAGTTTCAAAGCAGGCCTGCAACTTTGCATGTCATTGATTATATTTTGCAATGCGTACCTGCAGCATTGATAGAAACCGTGCGTAATGCATTGGAAGAAGAAGGTGTTTTTCCCTTTTTCGTACACACACACACACGCCACCACCGACACCACAACATGCTCTCACGCAGGCTGGGCCCCTCACATGGCCTCCCTGGTGACAGCCGTGGCGTCCTTCCTCAAGGACCTGGCCCAAAGCACGCCGCCCACCCACCTGCTGATGCGCCCCTTCACCGACACACAGCGCCACACATCCGCAAACCAGCCAGGCAGCGATGCTGACACCGACACCGACAGAACAGCGACAGAAGATGGACGCAGCAGCAGCAGTGGCCTTGGCAAAGGGAACACAGGGTCCAGCCTGTGTGCCGCTTTTGTGGACTGCCTACTGGCGGTGTCCAGCATCACCACTCCCTTCACACTGGCCCCACCTGCCAGCCAGCCTTCCAACTCAGCATCGAGTACGCACGCAGCGGAGCCCAGGTCCCCGCCTTCATCTGCCCCTGGGACACCTGCAGCACACGCGCAGAGCCCTGTAGCGTGTGCGCGCGGTGGCACGCTGGTAGATGAAAGTGGCAACCCAGCTGTGATGCCGCTTGCACTGCCCCCGGGCTTGCCTGCGGGGCTACAAGCTGCTGTGGACAGCGCGCTTGTTGCATTGCTGGTGGCTGCACAGGCAATGCTGCGCAAAGCAGATCAGCAGCAGCAGTATCTGAGCACAGGTGGGGCCCCCCTCTCCAGCACAACCCACCACATATCCCGTGCCATGAGCAAACGGTCATTTGACATTGAGGCCTCACATCCTGCACCAAGCAAAGGTCGCTTGGCATTTAGGCCACGTGTCCTGTACCATGGGCAAAGGTCGTTTGACGCTGAGGCCTCCTCCATTGCAAGCCTGCTTTCCCTGCAGCCCTGTTGAAACGCTGCACTCCCTGCAGCCTTCTTAGATCACTACATCAAGCTTGTGCAGCTGCTGACCACACACAGTTCCCCTGGCCCAGCTGCTGCATTCTTGAGCTACACTGTATTTTCCCTCCCTTGCTCCCACACGCTTCCTCCCACATCCTAGATCCCTACCAACACCTCCCTACTGGCACCTCATCCATCGCACTGCACGTTCAAACGCTCTGGCGCAACCTCCCTAGCTCAGCTGCTGCTGAGCTACCCCTGCTGCACCTTTCCGTCGAGGGACAATGTCCCTTCATTCTCCCTATATTCTAGCACCAGCGTCCTTGCTCCCGCGTCCTTATTCTTTTGCGTCCTTGTCCATGCACAATCGTTCCCATGGTTCAAGTATCCCCTCCATGCAATTTGCCATACTCGTTCATGCACAGGCATGAGCCCTCTGACTCAGTTGGTGCCGCCCCTGCTGCACCTCTCCTCCATTTTTGCCACATCCTTTCTCCCGCGTCCTTGCTCTCATCCCATCCTTGTCCCTACGCTTCAAGCATCCCCCCCATCCACTTTGACACTCTCACATGAATGCATAGGCGCAAACCGTCTGGCTCAGCTGCTGCCGCCCCTGCTGCACCTCTCCATCTGCCTGGAGCTCACGTCCTTGTTCCCTCATCCTTGTTCCCAATGCACAGGCGCAAGCCCTCTGTCTCTGCTGCTGCCACCCCTACTGCACCTCTCCGTCCGCCTGCTGCTGACAGCCCCTGAGGGTGTGCAGCTGCAAGCTGCCCAGCGCTTCTTTGACACCCACACCCTGCTGGCACACACGGCAGCAGCGCGGCTCATGTCTCTGCAAGCGCCTGCGCGCCTCCCTGATGAGCGCCAACAGCGCCTGAGCCTCGAGGAGAGCACCCAAAACGCAAGCAATGTGGACCACAGTGGTGACTCAGGAGAGCAGCAGGGCACCAAGGGAAGCATGGAGGCTGGGGTGTTGGTGACCGCAGCAGAGGGTGCCATGCTGTGCGTGGCGCGCGCACTGCGCGCAGGCGTGAGAAGCCTGAGTGAAAAGAGCGAGGATCACGAAAAGCCAGGGCACACCAAAAACAATGGCAGCAGTAGTGGTAGCAGCAATGGAAGAGGGGGCGCTGGCACTGGCGCAGCATTGCACCCTGAAGCAGGCGTGAGTGAGCGCCTGCTGTGGTTCCGTGCCAATGGTCCAGCTTGCCTGTCTGCTGCCTTCAGCGCATGCGGCCACTCCTTTTCGCATGCTGCTGCTGCCAACAGCAGCAGCAGTGGCGGCAGCAGCAGCAGGCAAGGCGGGTCTCCCAGCACAAATGGGGAGCAAACTGAGAACTATGAGAGCGCTGATGGGTTGGCACCGGGTCACATGCCGGCGGCCTTGTACGTGCTGGGTGTGGTGTCTGAGGTGCTGCAAGTGCAGGGCAGCTGCAACCACGGACAGGCAAGCTGTGGGGGAAGGGGAGTGGGCACTCTGGGAGCCAAGCAAGGGACCACAGGTGGGGCGCATCATGCAGAGGGTGATGATGATGATGATGGAGAGGCCTCTGCTGCCGGTACCAACAAAGGTGAAGCAGCAGCAGCAGCAGCAGCAGCAGCGGCAGCAGCAGCAGCAGCAGCTCACGCTGAGACTGTGGATACGCTGCAGGCGAGGGTGGCTGAAGGGATGCGGGTGGCACTGCAGGAGGGCGCTGCGGCAGATGCGCATTCTGGGAAGGTTTTCTGGGGACACCAGGTGTGTGTGCACGTGAATGCATGTTTGTGTGTGTATGTGTCTGTGTGTGGATGCTTCTTACAATGCAGATCGCTGTTCAGTACGCACGTAGACACAGTCAAGGTCACAAAATGAAAGGCCGACCAGCGTTGCTTGGAAGCAGCAAGAGGCAGGCAGGCATAGGCTTGCTTTGATGGGTTTGCTTTGATGGTTTGGAAGCGGCAAGAGCTAATGAGTAGGTTGACCCTGTCCATTTGAATACAGCCGCTTACATCAGCTTTTTGGCTGAGAAAATACAATATTGGTGTATACACATGCAAATGGCCAACCCTACAAACGATGAAGGTCTTGCTTTGTTTTATCCAAAGCAAGCAAGAGGCCAACCGTCATGGGCTTGCTTTCATGATATGAAAGCGGCGAGAGCCGGTAGATTTGGGCTTGCTGGGATTGTGTAGAAGCCAGCAGTCAGCCAGCCAGCCAGCCAGCAGCCCAAGTTTGCTTTGATAGGATGGAGGCAGCGTTGCACAGAGGGTTTTTTTGGTGTCCTGACTTCCTCTGCTAGTGACAACATAAGTATGCCTTTCAATCTGCTTGGATGACTGTGACTTTGGTCACTCCTTGCGTTTGAGGCTAACAAGTTTGCAGCTCAATGATGGCTGGAGATCAGTGTGGTGTGCGTTGCATGCATCATTGGCAGGCAACCAATGCATGGTCCCCCCTAACATTCTTCTTACCTTTGCTGCCATCTCAGTTGCAAGCAAACATGGCTGACTGCAAGTTTGATTGATACCTTGTGTGCCCCAGTCTGTAGAACTTGTACCACATACGTCCTTTCTTGCACACACGCGCACACACACACACATGCATGGGCTTGATCACATGAACAGGTACTATCCATGACAGGGCCCCTAGCCGCCCAGATGGCCCACTTCCGGCTGCAGGCGAACGCAGATGCGCAACAGCAGCAGCAACAGCAGCAGCAGCAGCAGCAGCAGCAGCTGTCAGGCAGTGCTCCAGCCCAGCCCAGCCTGCTCCCTCTCAGCACAGGCAGTGTGGCTGTGGTGACGGAGTGCTTAAAAGCACTCGTGGCGGCGGCCCATTTTGCAGGGGCAGCTGTGGGGCCTGCAGCTCAAGAGGCCATCATGCAGGTGTGTCGTTATACACCCTGTGCTGGGGGTTCACTCTGTAGGAACAGTGATATCTGTGACAGCCGCGTTGTGCAAAAGGCACTGGTGCCCAGCTTGGAGGAGGAGGGCGCACAGATTGGCACTAAGATCTGCTGGGGTGTGTCAGGGGCTTGGATACGCTTGTATGGTGCAGCCATACAAACACAACTGTCAGTGCGTGCTCACCCGGGGAGTGACAAACTCAGACTTGTGTGGTGCTGCCATTCAAGCACAGCTGTCAGTGTGTGCTCAAAGGGGGGGGCGGGGTCACCAGCCTCATTGCACCCCTCTCACCGCGTCTGTCACCGCATGCCTCCTTGCACCCTTGTCACCACATGTGTTGAGAGGGAAGAGACAGGGTCACCAACCTCATTGCACCCTGCCCCTGCATGCCTCCTTGCACCCCTGTCGCCACATGTGCTGAAAGGAGGGAGGTGACAGGGTCACCAAACTCATCACACCCCTGCATTTGGAGCTGTAGAGGCTTTCATGCTTTGCCCAGGTGCTCATGCTTCCGGGAGCCCTGCGTACGCACCCTCAGATTCTATTTGTTCTGTTGCACTCGCTCACCTGCGCAGGTGCTGCTACCACTGCTGGTCTTAGCTGCTGCTCCGTCGCCCCCTGCTCACCCCACACTGTCCCTAAAGGAGCTTGCAGTGAAGCTGATCACCTCCCTGCCCGGATCACCCATGGGTATGTGCTGGTTCCTACGGTTATACATAGATTTTAACCGTGAGCGTCAAGCTCCCATTTCACAGAAGCCTATTGTGGGAAAGACAAGGACACTGACAAGAGGCTCCCCTTAAACTAAATGGCAGCACCGATCTTAGATCACGTTTTCCTGGGAGGAATGCCACCCCTGGCATGGCATCCCTCCACATTGTCTTGTTGTCAGTGGCAAACATCCACTGCAACAAAAAAGGTCAAGAGATGCCTTGTGCAAGCAATGACAGCGCTTACTGCATACAGCTCCAACGAGGTTGGCTGTCCATCAGCCTTGCCCCGAAATCTGCTCTCCAAAACACTGAGCCGCCTCCGGCTCTTACCTGCTCCTCTTGCATTTGCTAGGCAATGCCAAAAGGTCTAGTGCATTTTATCGGGTCTCGAACCAAGGTAGCCCCTTTTCCTTGATTGGTGTGGGGAGTGCTTCACTGTCTAAATAGGTTCTTTTACTTTTTAGTTTTCTTGCACTTTATTGTTTGTGGCATGCTTGCCCCTGCCTGGAAATACTGCACCCTAACCTCTGGATTGTGAAAATGCACCCTTGAAAAGATAAGTGCCCCATTTTTGCTCCTGCATATCTCATAGGACGTTGAGTACCTGTGTCTCATAGAGCACTGGGTACCCATGACTTGGTCTCCAGTCCTTCTCACTCCTGCAAGACATCTCCCTGCTTTTGCTGCGACACACCCTTGGCATGCACTACAAAATTGTCTGTCATGCACATGCACAGACACGCACGCGCGCGCACACACACACACACACACACACACACACACACACACACGCAAACACACACACACACACGCAAACACACACACACACACGCAAACACACACACACACACACACGCAAACACACACACACACACATTCTCCCCCTGCCTTCCTTTCTTGCAGGTGGGCCTTTCAAGGCAGCCCTGTCCGGCCTGCCTGCTGCATCAAAGCAGAGGCTTCAAGCC
The DNA here is from genome assembly GCA_914767535.2 of Dunaliella primolecta. NCBI lineage: Eukaryota > Viridiplantae > Chlorophyta > Chlorophyceae > Chlamydomonadales > Dunaliellaceae > Dunaliella > Dunaliella primolecta. Next base: position 12,659,186 of record OU611754.1, on the reverse strand, counting down.
GCCCTCAAGGAACCAGAATTGGGTCTGGTGGTCCTTCCAGGCGGTACAGCGCACCTTGCCTCCTCACAACCTATGGGCAGCTCCGGGCGAGGTGCCACTGCTGCTGCTCGGCCTACCATCCAGCTCAAAACCACGTTTGCCATCCCCAAGTAAAGCCGTGCAGGCAATGCACCTTGGTGCGACATCAATGTTTGCATGTAATGACCGCAATGCCTTGTGTTGCTGGTGTGCACGGACACAATTTTCCCCCACTGTTCTCGTCAATAGCCATCGAACAAACAACTGTGTCTTGTCTGTGAGGCTCTCTTAGTGAGTGTTTGAATTCGGATCGCTTCGTGGCGTTTTCCAAACCCTGAACGCCATACATGGGTGCTTTGTTGTACGTGCCGTTCCGTGGGGATGGCCACATCTAAGATCCAAAAAGGGCAGAGGAAAACTTGAGGGCTCAGCATCCTCTCTGCTGCTTGTAATGAATGCCTTGTGGTGCTAGAAGTGCCGCGCAGAATGCCTTGTTGACGACATGTGCCATGCGATAGCTGCTCAAAAGAAGGTGCTGCCGCCAAATGGCAGCTCACATCAGCGTGGTACATTTTCTTACAAGGACTTGTTGGCAAGAAAGGTCTCATGGACGCGCAAGCTGGGGATGGACGCAGCAGGTTGCTCACCTACAAGTGCGTCTTGAATGGGTAATACATCTCCACTGAAGGTGAAGCAGTTTGGTCACAGGCTTAATAGATGCTATTGGATCTAAAATGCATGGATGGAATAGATGAAAAGAAAAGACTGCGCCAGCCAAAAGTTTGCGTGCATTAAGGAAAGGTTCCCTAACTAGCAAGCTAAAAAGGGTCTCACCAAGGAATAGATAAAAATGAAATTAAGCTCGAGGATTGTGAAGAGGCCAGGCCTGGAAGCATTCAATTGGAGGCTTCACAGCAGCAGTATGCAAGCCTTAAAGCAAATTTTGAATCTGCAGGATAGGATAGGGTTACATAGCTGTACCTGCCTACATGAATCTGCAGAAATCTTAAGAGAAACCTGCAGACCTTCTTACCCCATCCTCCTGGCTGTTGGCGGGGTTAGCCATACTGAACACACCTCAAACCAGTTTGCCAGCTTGGACTTTTCAGAAGTTTGCGCGAATATTATGCCCGCAGACTCTGACAAGTCAAATTTGTTGCCTTTGGATGTGCCATTGAAGACTATTGCAATACATCCAGCTGGCTACGGAAAGAGGCTGAGTAAAAGGAACATAAACATACCTTGAGAGTCCATGTGGAAAGGACGAGGAAGGAAAGGGGTTATGTAGCTCTACCTGCCTCGCAAGCGAGAGCAGCTTAGCTGAAGCAAACAAGGTGCTTATTACCGAACCAACCCGTCTGGAGGACAAGAGCAACACATCTTAATCAGTCGGCGTATTTGGCACGCTGACATGAACTTGGCTTATCCTAGGACATCAACCTGATGCATGAAGTCTTTAAGATGATGCATTATTTCTGGAGGCAGAGTTGAGTAGATGCTGGAACTGCGTGCGCAGGTCTGTCAAGCCTGTTAAGGTCAGACCAAAAAAAGAAAAAAATAGAAAACTCCATAGGCGGAAGAAGCTCTCCCTACACCAATTAAGGAAGAGGGAACACGCTGGCCTAACAGAGCCGTAAGTCCCTTTCACCACAAAGCTGGAAAAAGAAGGGCTAATGGGGATCTGGAGGATTGCTGGAAGCACCCGGCTCCAGAACCCGCCTGTGGCAATTGTTTTTGTTTCCAATAGCGTGCCTAGTGGTTACAAGTTTGTGGGCGGACTTAACAGAATGTGCATGGAGTTAACATGCAGGCTTGCTAGCTTGTTCGTGGTTGAGGCCTAGTTTTTTTCAATTGGTTTATGGTGCGTTTATCACAACGAGTCCCGGGGTCATTGTTGGTGGGCCACCGACACCCAGAGGGATGATATGTAATGTCACTTTTCCACTGATTCAGATTGGACATTCTTGCGAAGGTCTGCATGCTGACGCTTGCTGCCTCCAATCGTTGCCCAGGCCTTGTGTCTTCTACCTAGTATCTATTTCCAATCCAGTGTACACCCTGATTTTTAGTTGATGGGGCTGTCTAACGCGGGTAGCTGTGCTGGTCTTCTGCGAGGTGGCATGCCTGCTGCGTAACACATGGTGTCATGCGCTTGAGCGTACGCGTACGATTTGCGTAAGCAGCAGTGTGTGTGACTGGAACGTCCGGTCCTGTAACACGCGACAATGGTGTGAGCAGGAGGAAGAACTTCTCCTATCCTTGAAGGATAGGAAGAAGTGGGTTTGGCATGGTAGCAGGTCATCAGTCACTATATGGTATAGCATCAGGACGGCTTGATGTGAGTCTAAATCTTTCGAGAAACCACGTGGAAAGAGATAAAGGGGGCACAGCTCTATTTCATGCACGTGCAGGAATTTGAAGATCGTGCCGCGCCAGCCGATCATCAATTCCTAAGTCTATGTTAACCAAGCCTGCTCCCCAAGGCCTTTCGCTATGAGCTTTTGAATCCATTCTTCCAGCAGCATTATGGCGTTCAATTTTCATGTTAGAGATTATAAGATTTTGGCAGCCTCAGGCTGAGAGTATGTGGAGCGCACTGTCTAATTGTTGACACCCTCAGGGTGGGAGAGAACATAACAGGTAAATGGATCTTTTGAAGTGGACCTCATGCTTTTGCTTATAGAGGGTGCAGTATTATAAGATGGTGCGCTCCATAGGTGAGGATACACAGGGCATGTTTCTTGAGGCATTACTGAATTTCTTATCTACGTGTGATAACAAGCTCTGATACTAAGAGTAGTATCCTGTTCTGGGATCCAAGTATGTGATTTGTATACATGTAGAATTTGAGGGCATTTGAAGGTTGGGAAGGTAGAAGGATTTGGGAGCGGGTACAGGAGCTGTGGACGTGTCTGTAGCACTGTTTTTCCTCTTTGGCCAACCAGAATGTTTGTGAAAATGGACTTGCGCTTGGGATCCCAATATCTGTCACGCTGTAGTTGGCTTCATTTGCCTGTTCTTTTGCAGTAGCAACTGCACATTCATTACCAGCAATACCAGCATGAGATTTCATTTTGTAGACACCAGGATATTGTGCTCTTTATTTTGCATAGTGGTGTGCCAAATAACGTTTCAGACTTTCAAGATGTTGCCAATTTCAAGCTCGGAAAAGCACCGTTTTGGAAAAGAGACAGGGTTCCCTATCAGATTCTATAGAAAATCTTATGTGGTATACGATGCATCCCTGCCAGAGGGCACGTTCAGAGACAGAGGTGAACCCAGAATTGAGCTCTTGTGCATGCATCAAACAGAATTATACCCCCTTATCTTTTTCCTAAAAATTTTCCTAAGAGATCTAGACTCACATCCAGTCGTCTTGATGCTATACTGATTACTCCCTATAAAGCCAAACCATCTCCTTCTTCTCCTTCTTCCACCCGCTCACACCATGCATTACGCAGCAGACACAACCCAACGCAGAGGACCACACGAGCCAACTGCATGAGACAGCCCCACCAACTTCATGTAAACCAGCGACATGTGCACTTGATTGAAATTAAGTACTGTGAAGACACGAGGCCTGGACAACAGTTAGAGGCAGCACAGCGGCAGCATACAGACCTCAGGAAACTTGTAAATGCTAAAGTTGTGACTCTCCACACTATCCTTCTGGGTATTGGTGGGACCTGCTACACTGATCATACCTTGAACCAGTTTAAACAACTTGGACTGGACCATCAACGGGCCCATAAACTTGCTCAAAAACTCCATGCCCATTCGGTTCAGTTTGCCCATAAGCTTGTCACCACTAGACGTGCTATGGAAAATAGTAATGTTTCTCACAGCCAGGTTCTGGAGTCGGGTGCTTCCAGTAACCCTCCAGATCCACATTAGCTTTTTCTTTCTTGCAGCTTTGTGGTGGAGGAGACTCACGGCTCTTCTGAGCCAATGTGTCTCCTTTTCCTTGATTGATGTAGGGAGAGTTTCCTCAGCCTACGTAGTGTTTCTCTTCTTTCTTTCTTTCTTGTGACAGTGGGGGATCTCCTCATGTTCGCACCCATGAGCCCTTTTCTAAACGCTGGGTGATATACGACTTATGTAGCTTCTCCTTTTTGCAGTGACAAGGGGTGTGGTGGTTACGCTGGCCAGACGATTCTTACTATCTGTATCCAACTGCACAATGCCTAACATCTCACAACTTGCATTTCTCCATTCCCTAAAAGAGGGCGTAAATCGGGGTATTACGGATATTACGGATGTGCGGGCCTCAACAAATTCAAACCTTGAACCTGAAACAGCAGACATGCACTTCATTTTCAGGGGGCTTTGGGGAGGGGGTTGCTGGGCGCATGGCAATGGAGAGAAGGAGAAGGAGAGTTTGGGCATCCAGGAGCATGGCTGACAACCCTCCAGATCCCCATTAGCTCTGTTTCTGGCTTAACCTAGGCCAGCTGTATCTAGCTCATGTCTGAGGGCCCTTTGGTGATACCCTTGATAGCTTGCTAGTTAGGGAACCTTTTCATAATGCATACCGTCTTTTGGCTGGCGAAAATTTGTTTTCTTTACTTTTTTCAAATTTGGCTGTTGAGATGATCCAAAACAAAATGTTGATCTCTTGTTCATTTCCTGCTGCTTTTGTCTTGAATCTCAAACAGATGACCTCTGCCAGATCAAAAATTGTTGGGAGGTGAGAAAAACACAAAATGTTGCACTGGGTTTTGCCAGAGGGGTTTACCTGAGGCTTGAAAATAGGTGCGTTTTGGGATGCTCCCAGATAGGTGCACCACAAAGGGTAACTTTCAACCTTGGGTTGCTTTGTCTGCAGCTTGATAGGCACCCACAGGGCATGTGCTTAATTAGCCGCGGGGTAAACTTTACTTTTCACCACAAAACCCCCATTCCCAATCACCCACTGCACCAAATTGGGTGGCTTTTAGTGAATACGAGTCCTTGTATCAATCAAAGGCCACTGAAAAAGGAATGGATCAAAAAGACCCAACAGTTGTTGAGATACAAAATTTCAGCCATTCCCTGAGAGGAATCCAGCATTATGGGTGCCTGAAAGGTCAAATTTCGACCTTCTGGTTTCCTTTTTTAATATGCAGGACCTTAGCGTGGTATATGGAGGTCACAAAAACACAGTTTTGGGAAAGAAAATTCGTCCCAAGGTGGAGCTGTAGGCCTTTCTTGGGTGATATGAGGCCAGGAGAGTGATCTGGAATTCTCCTACTTTCATCGTTTTTTGCTGAATGTAATGATGTAAGGAAATATAATGGTTGGCATGGTTAGATTTGAGAAAAAACACGAGAAAGAGCATGTTTGGCAATATAGGCCAGTTGACCCCCTCTGAGATTTTGTAGTGAAGGCTTTTTACGACATAAAAAACATGCTCATGATGAGCAAGCAGCTCATTGGAGCATTCCTGAGCGAAAACGGAGGTTGGGGCTCAGAGGTCCACCAACCTCATGTGGAAGGAAGGCTTCCCCCCAATGTTCCCAACCATCCTGACCCAGCCAAACCACCAAATGACCCTATCTTTTCCGTTCATACTAAAGCGTCTAGCGTACAACATCTACAAAAGCGTCAACCATAAGATTGCTACATACCTCAGGGTAAATTTGACAAGATGACAATGCTAGTTAAAGATTCCCCACTCCATCACCTTATTGCCCGCTTTTTCTTCATTTGATTTGAGCACCCTGGCACTAATACAGTTTTAACCTAGCTTTTATTAACAAGTAACAATTCTGGAAAACACTGCACCAGCTGCGGAGGCTCTTTAGTGGTGAGTGTGAGACCCAGAGAATGCTACACTTTCATTAAGAGAGCCGTGCTTGTACCCCAGCCAATCGAATCTGAGAAAGAGAAGAAAAACTACGTAGGCAGAGGAAACTCTCCCTATATCAATTAAGGAAAAGGAGACACATTGGCTCAGAAGAGCCATGAGTCCCCTCCACCACGAAGCTACAAAAAGAAGACCCTGATGTGGATCTGGAGGGTTATTGGAAGCACCCAGCTCCATAACCTGGCTGCGAGAAGTATTCTTGTTTCCAATAGCGCGCCTAGTGGTAAGAAGCTTGTTGGCGTACATGACAGAATGGGCATGAAGTTTGCAAGTAAGTTAATTGGCGCGTTGGTGGTCAAGTCCCAGTTGCAACAAACAATATTGTTTAAACTGATTAAGGGTGTGCTCAGTATTGCAGGTCCCACCAACACCCAAAAGGATGGTGTGGAGAGCCTCAACTTTTGCATTAATGAGCTTGCAGAGGTCTGCATGCTGCCGCTGTGACGCCTCCAACTGTCCAGGCCTCGTGTCTTCACAGTACTTGATTTCAATCAAATGCACATGTATGAGACTTGTTTATGCATTAAGTTTTCAGCATAGAAAAGTCTGCATGCAATGTTTTTGAAAGGTTGGAGCCATCAAGGCTCGGATGAGAATGTGAACCCCGCAAAACTGGTCTAGGACCCTCCCAAGGGAGGTCCATGCACAATGGTACTGAAAGCCGTTTCTTTCCTTCAAGTTCCAATTCTTCCCGGTCCGAGGAACGCGTGACTGGAAAATGGTATTTACAGGACTTTGTAATCCTCCCCTGAACACATTTGTGCACCAGGGCTCTCATCATACCGGTAGATAGAAAAGAAAGAGCATGACAGAAATTCAAAGTATTAAAATGAATTTCTAAATTGGAAATTCGTTTTGGGTTGCTCCATGAGCTTTGTTGAGCTTGGTTGCGTGCTTGCATCGAAAATTAAAATTGGATTGCAATTCTGAGTCGCTTTTCATATTTTAGAAACACGTATGGTTTGAATGTACATGCATGTTCCAAAGCCTCCAACCTCAATAGTGGCAGCCTCCAGGTGCTGCAGGCATCTCAGTACTCACAGGCTGCTGCCTAATAATACCCTACGACCAGTAATGGCAACAACCTCTAACGCTGCACACAATGAGCGCCAGCTCCTCAGCGTGGCTCCCATGTAAGTTATTTTGCAGAGAGGGTAATAAGATGTGCGCACACGCGAGTGTGCATGTCAAGCATGCTGTGTGTGTATGTATGTGTGTGTATATGTGTGCGTGCGCGTGTGCGTGTGTGTGTGTGTGTGTCAGTGCGTGTGCGTTTGCGTTTGCGTGCGTACGTGTGTGCACGTGTGTGTGCGTGTGTGTATTCGTGTGCGTACGCGTGTGTGTGCGTGCTGTGCCTGTGCTGTGTCTGTGCGTGTGTCGCAGGAGTGTGCGTGTTTGGGTGGGTGGGCATTCAAGGTGTGTAAGGATGAGAGCAGGTTGCGTTTCTGCATATGCGCACTACAGCAATTGTCTGCATGTATTCTTCCTTGTCCCTGCGCTATTGTTCGCTTCATGTGTAGAGGGCATTCGTGCAGCAGGTCCTGCCAAGCTGTATATTTACACGCACGCTGAGCCTGTCCTTGGTTTTGGTAATTTACAGCATAGCAATTATGATGTCCATCCCCTAACCCACCTCCAGCAGTCCAACCCTATCGCCTGTTCATCTGTCTTTGCACCAATCTCCTGTGTTCCCTTTCCTGATAATTTGTTGCCCCCAGGATGGAGTGCACTGATGTGCATTCCCAGCAGCCTGCACATCTCAGTTCAAAGTATTGATGGCTGTGGACAGAGGTGGTGTTGGGCAGGACCAACTTGATTCCTGTCGTTATTGCCCCCAGGATGGATTGGACTGACGTGCATTACCGTCAGCTTGCGCGCCTCATTTCGAGGCACACATGGCTGTGGACGGAGATGGTGGTGGACAAGACCATCCTGAACTCACCCCACCCTGACAGGTATGGCTGATTCTATACATGGCGCGCCCTGTGTGTAGGTTAGGTGCCCACGGGTGTGTGGCGCCACGTGCTGCTTGTTCCATTGTGCGTGCCGCGACATGTGTCAGTGTGCATGTGGAATTATGTGTGCCATGTACTACTTGTTTCATCGCAACTTTGCCATAATCAGGCAATACTTGGTGTGCGCCACACTGCTTGTTCTATTGTGTATGCCGTCATGTGTGCCACCACGTGTGCCATTGTGTGTGCGTGGAACTATGTGTGCCATGTGCTGCTTATACCATACACCACTTGCTTCATTGCAGCTTTGCCACAACCTTGCCAAACTTGTGCCACACACCGCTTGTTTCATTGCAGCTTTGCCACAACCTTGCCAAACTCGTGCCACACACCGCTTGTTTCATTGAGTGTTTGCCATGATTGTATGCGGCACCTGGTAGCACAGATAGTCCCTGTGCACACGTAATGAGCGAATTCAATGTGACCTTGGCGACTCAAATTCAGATTGATTGTTCTCACTTTAAGTTTAGTCCTTTACAAGCCCCTCCTGGTGCTCAGTCCACTTTGTATTGAGTCCAGTTTATTTCATACAGAGCAACGCCTGCGAAGACACGCCCATTGGAACTGTTGCATGCACACCAGGTTCCTCTGGTTTCCCAAGGAGCAAAGGCCGCTGGTGTTGCAGGTGGGGGGCAGCGAGCCAGAGTCTTTGGCTGCTGCCGCCCGAGTTGCAATTGAGTACGGCTATGATGAGATCAACCTGAATTGTGGGTGCCCTAGGTGAGGGCTGGTGGTGTTGCTTTGAGTCATGTGTAGCCCTTTGTGATAGGAACGGGACCTCTTCTAGCAAAAAGCGCATGGCACCTTTTTTATCCTTTTCTTTTACAACAAGACGTGTTTTATTATCTATCAGAAGGTCGCGCATGAAACCATCGGCTGATGAAATTGTGCGTAAATGCTGTGCCGCCTCTCACGTAAGCAAATTTTGAGGTGAACGCCACCTTGTCTTACCTTTGTGCCCGAGCGGCGCAAGCTCGGATCCTCTTGTCTTTGTACAGCTTGTTTTTGCCATTCAGAACCCTCTCATGGGTGATGTGAATCTCTTTGATGTCCTGCTTGCTTGAAGAGCTGTGACCAGCAGGTGCTGGCTGAAGTCTATCTATTACTGAAGTTTTATTGCTGTGATCAGGAGGTGCTGGCTAAGGTTTCTTAGTACTCTGTTGGCATGCGCCACTGCTCTGCATTCCTTCTTCTGCTTTAATCTGTTGTCCCCCTCAACATCCTACATTTGCTCTGTTGCTAAACCTAAGCTTCTTTTGCATTTGTTGGCTGCGCGCCTCACGAGTGTCCTGCTGATCTTGTAAGCTTTGCCTGTAGGCTTTGTCTGTAGGCTAATCTTGTAGGCTGTGGCAGCAGCTTGTCTGGAGCACCAGCCTTCCTTGCTGCTGCTGCTGTAGGACTGTGTAGCAGGAGCTGGCTGCTTTAGTGCCAGCCTCTTTCTGGCACCGTCCCATGAATGTCCTGCTTTGCTTGCTGGCTGTGGCGCTGGCCTTATGCTGGAACATGAGTGCAGCTTGTTTTGTTGGCTTTGGCACCAGCCTCATGCTGGAGCCGTGAGTGCAGCTCGTCTTGTTGGCCTTGGCGCCAGCCTCATGCTGGAGCACCCGCTCTTCTCCATGCATTGTACTATCCTTATTGCACCTGCTCTCCGTGCACTGGACTGTCCACATCAATGTACCATTGGTATGCCTCAACTGACACATTGCACCTGCTCTTGTGTTGCTGCAGTGACCGTGTAGCAGGAGCTGGGTGTTTTGGCGCCAGCCTCATGCTGGAGCCTGAGCTGGTGGGCGACTGCATGCGCGCCATGGGAGACGCTGCAAGTGAGTGTGTTGTGGGCAAGTGACCGTTCAGTGGGCGACTGCGTGGAAGCGATGGAAGATACTGCAAGTGTGTTGTGGACAAGTGAGTGATTTGATAGGCAACTGCAAGCAAACCAACAAGATGCTAAAAGTGAGTTATATTTTTGGGGTTAAGCTTTTGGGGGATGCATCGGTGCTGCGTGCAATGCTGCAATTGAGAACTCTGTTTCAGGGCTGTTACCTTTCCAGGGAGCCAGAATCATAAGGAACGTAATGGGACGTGGATTCATATGTGTTTCCTTTAAATGAGTGTAGGGGATAGTTGGAGGTATCGGGTGCAGCATTGCTCAGATTGATCTCTGGTGCTTGCTTCTTTGCTTCCTTTGAACAATTATATCAAGGTGAAGGCGTCTTGAACCACTGACCTAAATGCTGGCAAACCATACTCAGCAGCAGTGTCTATCAGTAGCTTCAGGACAGGCTGCAAGCCTAGGTCCTAAATCTGAACACACACACCTATTCCCCAATTGTTTTTAGAAATGAAGGCTTGCACTGTACCTGTTCTCTTGCCCTAATAGGGGGGCGCTTGAGGAGAGGCAACCAGCCCAGTTTCATACTCTGCTTGCCCCCCTATTCCCCTTTTCCCTATGGCAATGGAAGGTTTGCTCTGACATGCCTGTCTTGTTGCCCTAGTGAATTGTGGAGAGGCATGTAGAGAGGCATCATGTCCAGTTCCATACTCTGCATGTCCCCTTGCCTATTCCATGTTGCAATGAAAGGTTTGCACTGGCGTACCTTTCCTTGTGCCATTTTAACTTGAGGAGAGGCAACAAGCGTAGTGTGGTTGTAGGTGGCTGAAGCTGCCTTCAACAAATGAATGGCCGTTTCCTTGCGCATGCTAGTCATAAGCTGACATCCTGAAGGAGCAATGCATGCTTATTCCATCATCTTATTTACTTATACCAATACCTGCGCAGGCGGGACCCCTGTCACGGTCAAATGCAGGCTTGGAGTTGACCAGGTGGGTGGTTGAACTGTGGTGGCCACGCTTGCGGGTTTGTGTGTGTGTTGTCTGGATGCAACATTTGAATGAAGAAGCTCGCCCGAGTGTGGTGCTACTTTGCGCAAGCTCTTAATGGACCTACCTAACTTTTGGTCCAGATGCCCTTGACTTTCAGCGCGCACACACACACACACACACACACACACACACACACACACACACACACACACACACACACACACACACACACACACACCTAGGGTTGGCCGATTCCATAAAATCATAAGTATTGTACGGCATATACACAATTTACTTAGGGTTGGAAATACGCCGAAAATTGATTGAACACACCTACCTGGCACACTTCCTTCAGTTCTGTGATGATCTGTCTGCTTGTCTATTTGCTGGCAATGCAGTGTGTGCCATAGCAGACACAGGCTTGCAGGCAGAGTGAGCACAGGGGCTTGCAAAGCAAAGCCTCAAAATGGGAAGCTGGTAAAAGAAAAAGAAAAATCTACGTAGGCAGAGAAAACTCTCCCTACATCAGTTAAGGAAAGGGCGGCACAATGGGAAGCTGGTACCTCTCTAACACAACGAGGGCATCATTAAGGCAAGCCAGCGCAGAGGGAGCATGAATGCCACATTCCTAGTAACGTCTGCGCCAAATGAAAGAAAAATCTGAAGCCTTCTTAGCCCTCTTTGATCCTCTTCCTCCTCTCCATGGGTTCACTGCTGCATTGCTTTATCTTTTCCCTGCATGAAAAGCCCAATTGAAAGCGCTTGGGAAACGTAGTATGACCACAGATACTGCCAGAGCACAGCAGCATGCCAGACCATTTTCTCAAGAGCTGCCTTGTGTGCCCATGGAACAAGTACAGCCCCGTCCACCTGCATCAAAAACTTTCCTGTCTGTGCCAGGAACCTTGCCCTTGCCTTCAATTGTGGCTCCAGGATACTCTGCTCAGAGTTTTTGCACCTGTGCAGACATGCATTTCGTGGCTGGGGGAAGTTCAGAGGCTCCCCATGTGTGTCAAACTTGCCCGGATCCGTGTCAGCAGATAGGCAAAATGCCCGGGAGGAATGTGAGCCACTTGAACCTGGACTGATGGGTCTCAGGCGATAGCTCTGCAAAATTGACTTTATTTCCCCGTTTGCCCGGACTAAGATTCTTTCAACTGTTTTCTCCAATCTCCCTGCCACACTTTATGATCGTTCTCTGGTCCCGGTCTGGTTTGAACCTCCCTGTATTAGCACCATCTGTTGTTTATGCTTCATGCTCAATTGAGAACTGTAAAATATTGCTTTCCACTGATTAAATAGCTCCTCCTGCTGCTCCAAAGCATGTGCATGCTTACTTCTCAGTTGGTCACCACATCCAGGGCTCCACCTGGTGCTGTCCTGCATATACTGTTTGCTCTTGGCAACAGCTTGTCACACTCAGCTGTCTTATCTTTTCCCCTGCAAAAGGAAGACAATTAGTGCGAGGCCGATGAAGGATGAGGCATACTGTGAGGGCTCTTGCAGGGCCGTCATACGAGCCTTTCCTCTGTTGATTTGCAGAGGATGACTGCTATGAGCCACTACGAACAGCTCATGCAAGGCTCTTGTCTTTTGTTCTGCAACAGGATGACTTATAAAAGCCTCCCCTCTGTTGATTTACAAAGGATGACTGCTATGAGCCACTTCTGGACAGCTCATGCAAGGCTCTTGTCTTTTTGTTCTGCAACAGGATGACTCATACGAGGCTCTGCACAGGTTTGTGAAGGTGGTGTCGGAGCGCTCCGGTGTCAGGCACTTCATCATCCATGCCCGCAAGGCGTTCCTGAAGGTGCGCATCATTGTTGCATTTGCACATTGGTTTCGAAGGTTGCAATTGGAGGCCTTGCTGAAGATGCGATGCGCTTTGTCGTTGCATCTATATACATTGTTACGATGATTGCGACAAAAGGCCCTCTTGAAGATGCGCATTGTTGTTACATCTGCACATTGGTCAAAATGGTCACAACAAGAGGCCCTCCTGAAGGTGCACACTATTGTCGCATCTGCACGTCAGTTTCGATGGTTAGGCACGCATTGTAAACAATTGCGTAATACCAAGCTTGTGGTAGGCTGTCCAGGACAGCAGGTTTCCAGTGACATACACAGTCAGGTACAAGGAGTGCTTGTACTGCAGATGCAATAATTGAAACATGATTCAGCTTCATACAGTCGGGGAAAGCGCCCAGGTACACTTCCAGGCAATCCTTCTCCTTTGCTGGACACACCCAAGCCATGCTCAACACTCAAAAAGCATCAGCAGCTGCTTTGGCTATCAACCTTCCTGTCAGCTGCTGTCCGCACCTTGCATCCATTCTCACTGTCTCAGCGCCTACGTCTTGCATCCGATCTTGCTGTCCACACCTTACACCCGACCGCACTGCCCACACCTTGCATCCATTCTCACTGTCTCAGCGCCTACGTCTTGCATCCGATCTTGCTGTCCACACCTTACACCCAACCGCACTGCCCATAACTTGCATCTGATCTCGCTGCCCATAACTTACACCCTATCGCTCTGCCCATAACTTGCATCTGATCTCGCTGCCCACACCTTGCATTGGATGGGCCTTTCTTTCATGTACACGTACATGGTAGATCCAGTGCAGTCGGCTACTTCTATTCTTTTTCCTACAGGGCCTGAACCCCCACCAGAACAGAAGTGTGCCCCCCTTGCGCTACGAGTGGCTCTTTGGGCTGAAGAGGGACTTTCCTCACCTTATATTCAGGTGTGACTGGCGTGGTCGCACAGGTTGGAATCTGGTTGTGGGACCTCCAGAGGCAAGCTGGCCCTGATGGGCATTGTGCCACCTCTGCTATTCTGAAGCAGAACAAGTTTCATCTCTGTGCTCTCATCTGAAGAGTCTTTTGCAGCCATCTCCTTCGGTGCCACCTTCAGAGAAAATCTGTCTGTGCCATTCCTGCTTCAAAGCATTTCCTCAAATTGCAGACACCAAGGCTGATCGTTCGTCAGCCATCTTCTCTCTCTTTCTCTCTCTCTCTCTCTCTCTCTCTCTCTCTCTCTCTCTCTTTCTCTCTATCTATCTATCTATGTCTCTTTCTCTATCTCTGTCTATCTCTCTCTGTCTCTGTGTCTCTGTCTCTCTCTCCCTCTCTATATATCTATGTTTATTTATATATTCACGTATGTGTGTATTTATGCATGCATGCATTTGTGTATACTTGGAATCGGCCAGCCCTACAAAGGAACCCAAGCTGATCATTCGCCAGCCACCCTCTTCTCTTCCTCCTTGTGCCAGTTGGAAAGAGTGCTGCTCGTCTGCTTAATGCAGCTTTGGATTTGTAATGCCCTCAGCTTTGTAGCAGTTCTCCATAGAATGGGCGGACGTAGCATATGTGATGCATGTGTAGGTAGTCAAATATACCACAGCTTTGGAGCGCAGGGCTTGGCTTTGTGATACAATAAAAATCTGCGGATCAGTGTTCTCAACATGCACATCTGAGATCACACACACACATGCGCACACACGCACATATGCAGCTTAAACGGCGGCATCCAGAGCCCCTACGAGGCCCTGGCTTACATCAACCATATCCCAGACGCAGCCAGCACCTTGCACCAGGATGCCGGCATTTCAGGCAACGGGGCAAACAAGATTGATGAGGGCGCCCATGGCTTGAATCACATTGCGAATGACATCATACAAGCAGCAAACGGTGCTGATGAGGAGGCTAATGGAGTCAGTGAGGGCGCCGCTGGTGCTGCTCAGAATGGAGCCGCCAGATCACTGAAGCGAGGAGCAGAGGAGGTCGCAGATGGTAGTAGGGAGGCTGAGTGCAGTGCTTGTGGTGGCGCGCCAGGAGGGGCAGCACCTGCTGAATCCAAGGCAGCAGCAGCAGCAACTGCACATGATGCTGAGCGCATGCTTAGCCATGCAGATGCCAGCACCAGCGGGGCGGCTGCGCCAGCGAACGGGGGTGAGGGGGCCAATGGTGTGAGCATAATGGCCAACAGTGTTCACCAAAACGGGGCCCAGGATGCCGGATCCGAGGAAAGGGGGAATTTGGCAGCCCCTGTAGCTGCACACATGGTGCCCCCTGGGGTTGCTGCTGTGGAGGGTGTCATGATCGGGCGGGCAGCCTACAATGACCCGTGGGGGGTCCTGGGGAACGCGGACAAGGCAGTGTTTGGGGCAGACAGCAATCCGGCGATCAGCAGGCGGCAGGTGTGTGTGGGTTGGGGGGGGGGGGAGTGGAGCGTGCATGTCACAAAGATCCGCTTGTTGATACCTGCACACTTGTTTAGGTTTATGGACTCTGTGCCTACTTTGTGCATGTTCATGCTTCATAGGTGCACACATCCGCTGGTACAGGCTTGCTTTCGTTCCGCAATGGTCGCATGGAATTATCCACAACACGTATCTTCCACAACAATATTGCAGCTCCATAGGAGCAGAGCAGATCTAGGGTGCAAAAAAGCCTGCACATCATGCCCCTGTTTTTTCACACAGTAACTTCTCCATGGGTGGAGCTGATTGAACTCTGTTGTCATAGAGGTAGCGATGTAACAGCAGCATCTTGGAATCAGCTAGGCTGGGAGGATCCTGCTCAGAGGGTCTGCACCCCTTTGTTTTCTCCTCCCCCCTGTTTCTCCTGTTCTGTTCAGCCCTCTTTTTGTTTAGCTGCTGACGAGCTGACTTGTCATTACCAGACTACTGCTGGAACCTTGCTACTGCTGGAACAAATTGTCTCGCATTTGTGATTCTATGAAATTTATCAAGCCTCTAAACGACCGTAATTGTCGACGCCTGCCGAGCTAAAAAGCGGGCGATCTGAGCAGCTGCTGATGGGCAAACTTTGAAGCACACGGGCTCTAGTTGCTGCAGACATTGCTTTGTGTGTACACGCGTAGCTGAGCTCAGGGACGAACAAGTGACTATCGTGTATAAGTACAGGGAAGCACATGCATGGGAATGTGTGTTGCGCTGTAGGTTTTGAGTGAGTACTCCAAATACGCGGACACCATGGTCGGGTCGTGGGGATGTAAGCCAGATGGGCACAAAGAGCCCAGTGTTCGCACCGTGTTCAAGCCCCTCCTCAACCTCTTCCACGGAGAGAAAGGCTCCAAGAGGTGGAAGCAAGAGGTGAGCAACCGACCTTCTTGTACTACACCATTTTAAGCGACCTCCTGACACCTAGGTTGGGTGGGCTTCTGGAAGGTGAAGACATCCACAATGGAAGCTCACGTTCTACCTTATTTGGCTGCACATGCTGTTGAGCATGATCACCTGGCAGGTTCAAACTTATGTTTTGCTTTGTTTGAGCTGCAAATGCTTTGAGCATGACCACCTGGCGGCTCCAACTTGCAGGTTTCCCTAATTTGCCTGCACCATGCCGAAGCAAGAAAAGTGCACGACAGTGCATACTGCTAAGCTTTATTGAGCCAGAATGCAGACATGCATAGAAGCAATTGAATGGGTAGGGGGCAAATACAAGACTGTGTTTTTATGTATTATGGCCCTATTTTTGCGCTGTTTTGGGCCTGACTCGATTACCTCTGGTGAATTGTTACAGAAATTAAACGCACAAATGCGCGCGCATACACACACACACACACACACACACAGGTAGATGCCTTGCTCAAGACCAACCCGCCTAGCGTGGAGTATGTGCTGGCTAAATCGCTGCACCTCCTCGAGCAGGAAGCCTTGGATTCCCCCCCTCGCGCAGAGCCCAGTATGGAGGAGGCCCTGCGCGGCCGCTTCAGTGCTACACCTGCCCCCAAGGTGAAGGGCATGCATTTCTGTGCTGTCACAATAGCCATTGGTTTTGCCTAACTGCTGATTGCGAGGCCGCTTCAGTGCTGCACCCGCCCCCAAGGAATGGGGTATGCATAGGCTCAAGGGCCCTGCGTCTAGTTTAGGCTAGTTTAGGCTCGAGGACCCCATGTCTAGTTTAGGCTTGAGGGCCCTGTGGTGGTCCCTTGCTAGCTTGCTTGTCAGCGACTTCTCCTCAAGTTGCGCGGCCTTATGCGGTTTGTGTAGTCTGTTCATTTCTCTTTGTAGTGCAGCACCCATGCCCCATGCAGAGGGATGCACGGTGGCTCGGCCCTAGGTACCCTCTTTTTCTTACTTAATGTGGGGAGTTCTTCTCATTGCCCTTGTAGTGTTTCTTTTTTTCCAAAATGAGGCATCTGCTGTGTTTGGCATGCATTGAAATTATATTGTACTTCCTGTCCAGTTGAAGGCAAAGGTTTCTGCACGGTAAAAATGATCAAACAACTCCATGCAGAGTCTGTCCCAAGAAACGTGTACATTCTCTCTTTCTCTGATATTCAAATAATTAAAATTTGGGTCTCACGGTGCCCGTCTGTGAAGCAAAAAAGAAAGCCTTCTGTAATGTGCAGGATGGGAAGCGTTCTCACTGAAATGTATCAATGCCTGGCCGTTGCCTGCAGGTGGTTCTTGGCCCCTTGCCTCGCCCATCAGACCGAGCAGGATTCAATCAAGACCCGAATGGGGTTGATTCAAAGAGGCTCTGCATGACCAAGTAGCCTCTGAGCGCAATCTATTCAATGAACCTTGCTGAATAATTTTATATCGTGTCCCATCATTGGTTTGTCGCAGCCAGACTGGCTTGCAAAAGGCCTATTGATTCTTTTGTTTTTTGTAATCTTCCTGATCCCTATTGGCCTAATTCTTTTCTTTCTCCTTTTGGTAAAGGGGATGCGTGCTGCCTCAGCCCTAGGTGTCCTCCATTCCTTATTTAATGTAGGGAGCCGTTTTGCTGCCTGCATCGTTTCCCTTCTCCTATTTTTGAAATTCCTTTGGAAGTTACTACCTTTGAGCTTCTTTGGTGCTCGTTGAAGCCAGAGACTACAGGTGGCTTGATGGTAGGTGGAAAAGAAGGGTGTGCAAAAGAAAGAGAGAGAGAGAGAGAGAGAGAGAGAGAGAGAGAGAGAGAGAGAGAGAGGTGGGAGGTGGTATGGTACTCGGCCTCGTCCAGGCGGCGGGGGGTCCCGGGCTCGTGCCCTTGTGGCGGTAGGAGCCTTGCTCGTTTCCTTAAACAACGCTTGAGGTGTTACTGCTTTTATAGTTTTTCTTCCTTGGGGAGAGAGAGAGAGAGAGAGAGAGAGAGAGAGAGAGAGAGAGAGAGAGAGAGAGCAGCCGCTAGAAAGCCCCGATTGAGTGTACATCATGATAGGTTTACATTGGTTCACCTATAGCTTGAATCTTTGGCTGATCGGTCGCTAGGAAAGGAAAGGAAAGGGTTACATAGCTGTACCTGCCTACAAGGGCAGCTTAGCTGAAGCAAAAGGTGCCTGTAACCAAACCAAACCACACTTGTGTAGATGTCAACTGAAAGCCTTGAGCTGAGTTCAGAAGTGTCAACTGTAAAAGTCACACACACTGTCACTCTAAATGAAACAAGCACGCAAAATCATGCACAAAAATCTCCATAAGGCTGTAGTGTTAGGAAAATACACTTGTGTGCTTCCACAAGAAGCACATCGGTCGCTAGGATAGGATAGGGTTACATAGCTGTACCTGCCTACAAGGGCAGTTTACAATGTTACAATGTTACAATGGGATCTAAGCCTTCAGCCATAAGGTTGGCTGCTCGGCATGAAGTCCTTTGTTGAGCACACACGGGCAACTCAAGCACTGAAAAACTGAAAGTCACAAGAAGACAAAATGAAGTCTAGAAGGACAGCGTATGAGTTCACAGAGGGAGCAGTAAAACAAGGAAGTAAGGGAGGAGAAATGGACAGCTCTACTTGAAACCAGAAGGGCTGGCCAGGTTCTGACCAGTATCACAAGAAGACCCAAGAGCTGCATGAACATATGGAGTTTCACAATATGCACTACTCCTTACAACAGTAGCTAGCTAGCCAGGCACACACCTCAGTCATGTATTTGCTCTCTGTTTCAGATTCCTGGCCGCATCACGCTCCCTCTTCCTGGGCGTGGGTGTATGAGGCAGCGCCCCCTCAAGGGCAGTTTAGCTGAAGCAAAAAGGTGCCTGTAACCAAACTAAACCAAACCAAATCGGTCACTAGGGTTACAAGGTTTTACAAGGTTTTACAAATTAAGCCATCAGTCAAGAAGTGCGACTGCTAGGCTGCTCAAGTGAAAGGCTGTATTATAAAATGTTAAGGAGTGTTTGTGTAGCCCATGCATGTAAGTGTACAAAAAAAAACCTTGCCAAGAACAAGGGAAAAAATTTCCACTGGTGTTTGTATGACAAAGCAACGGCAAATAAACATCAGGAGTTTGCCAGGACCAACCGACTGCATCAAAAAAAGGAGGAGAGCAACATTTGTTTGTTCGTGTGGTAACGTAAGGAAGAAGCACGGTCCGTCACACTGAGCATGCCAAGAACAAAGGGGGCAAATAGGTATAAATAAAATTGAGGTAAGGAGGAGCAGCACATGCACAATGAGAGGGTCAGGAACATCAAACATGGTCTGATTCATCACCCTCTTGCTGCGGGCCCTGCTGCTAGAGAAGCTTTGAACCAGCACTTGCCTGGCTTATACTGTAAGTTGTTAATTAAAACACCTTAAAAAGCAGATTGTAAAAACATGCAGGCGCTCCCCTTTCATAGTCGTTTCAACACCCCAGCAGCAAGCACAGCTAGAAACAAGGACTTGTTCTCGAAACAGTGTATTTAGACTTTTTTTTTCTTGCCTTGGAACCAGAGCACCACGCAGCCAAGGTAGAATAATGTTTGTTCTTCACACAGGGGAAGCACTGCTGTACGTCACTAGGGTTACAAGGAAAGGAAAGGAAAGGAAAGGGTTACGAGGATTACAAGGGGTTGGGCCACAGCCTGAGACTCTGGCCGATCAGCTGCTGGTAAAACATTCTCAACCAGCTTTCACAAAGTTAACGAGTTGACAAGACAAGCTTCTACAGGTTAGTTTGTGCCTAGCACCCGCTAGAGAACATTAGGGACATGAGCAAGAAGAAGTCCAGCCAAACATGAATGATGATGCAAAAGGGTTGACAAGGACCTGGTAAAGCATCTGCAGCTAACCTTGAAAGCACGCAGCAGAGCAATCTGGACAAGGCAATAATTGGCAACATCACAAAAACCCACTATGACCACCCAAAAAAAAGGCCTGATACAATGGTACAAGGGGGATGACCTTCAGCCAGGTCGTTTGGCTGATTGGCTTGTGGCCAGTCTCAGCCAGCCAGAAATAAATCCATAAGCTCAGACACAAAAAAGGAAAGCTTTGTGTTTCGCTGATGAAGGAACTGAGAAACAACCTGAGATTTCACTTGA
This sequence comes from Dunaliella primolecta, assembly GCA_914767535.2. Classification (NCBI taxonomy): domain Eukaryota; kingdom Viridiplantae; phylum Chlorophyta; class Chlorophyceae; order Chlamydomonadales; family Dunaliellaceae; genus Dunaliella; species Dunaliella primolecta. The sequence continues at coordinate 12,639,215 of OU611754.1, read as the reverse complement.
TGCAGCAAAATAGGTTGTGTCTCAGAGAAATCCTGGAAATAAGTTTCGAAAAGCACGTGATCCTCACGGCGCAAAGAACACTGCTTTTTGGCAAACGTGTTCATCAGTAGAGTGGAAATGAGCATGTGCTTCATCTTGAGTTTGGTTGCAATCTGTCACACACAGAGGTTCCATCCTGCCAAACAGCCAATTCAATTTTCAGAGTATGAGCAAGAAACTGGAACCTGCTCACATTACGCATAACTTGCTCAGGCGAATCCAGAAAAAGATACCAAGGCAGGGGTATGTAGGTTTGACGAGTGTTGCATGCAAAAGGAGTAACAAACCAAGCTTGGCAGGAAGCTCATTGTTGTTTCCTCTGGGATCCACTAACTCAGCTTTCACAGCTCCTGCACCCATTCCTAAAATCACCTGCCTCCTCAATCTTCAGAATGCTCTCAAGTCCCACATGCATACAAAACATAGACTTGGATACGCTAACTCCAAAACAGGCTACTACTCTTACTATCAGAGCTTATTACCTCATGTTAACAGAAGAATCAGCAATGCCTTTAGGAACATGTCCTGAATATTCTTACCCATGAAGCGCTCCACCTTACAGTATCGCACAGGCACCCTCTATAACCAAAAACATGCGGTTCGCCTTATAAGGTCCACTGGTCCATTATGCCCTCTCCCAGGCTGTCATCAATTAGATAGCACACTCCACATGCCTTCAGGCTGCCAAAATCATATCATCTCCAGCATGAAAACTGAACGCCACAATGTTGCTGGAAGAATGATCATGAAAGCTCTTAGCAAAAGCCCTTGGGGAGCTGGCTTGGTTAATATGGACATAGGGAGTGGTGACAGGTTGGCCTGCACATGTATCTAACAGACTTATACCCCCTTACCTCTTTCCCCTGGATCGTCCTAATCCTGCCACGCCACTGCGTACCCACCAACACCTCGCATCAAACACTTGGAAAAGAAATTCCAATCACTTCCCCTTGACACACAGAACTGTTCACACAAGTGCCCCCAGGCTAGGGCAGCTTTCATCCCTGCCAACTACAAAGAGATGTTCACACCTAAGATTAAAGACTGGAAAGAGATCACCTACATTGATGGCAGTGTAATCAAACACAAAGATGATGACTCCCCACCACTTTCTGGTTCAGGTGTTTACAAACCGGGAAGGCACACTAGTTCACCCTCCCAACACTTGCAGCTGCACATAAAACCCAATGGCCGTGGACCTAAAAATACCATCAACAGAACAGAACTTGTGGGTATTCTTGTGGCACTCCAACAAGAGCAAATCCATATTGCCACGGATAGTGCATCCTGCCTTTCCCAGATTTCTAAGCAAACTCTCAATCCGATGCGCATAAGGTATCACCTACATGCAGAGCTCATTCGTGCTATATCAACCATATTAGAGCACTCCCCTCATCCTATTCATTTCTACAAAGTTAAAGCCCACTCTGGCATCATTGGCAATATTGCCATTAATGAGGGGACTGACGCCTGCGCACGGTCTGCAGCCCTCACGGCCACCACAGAAATTTAACTCCCACATGCCTGGGACCCATTCCACAATTTTTACTGGCTCTTATTGAAGACCTCACACAGACAAAATGATAGCCTGCACCGCTCCCACGCTTTCCCAAACCACTGCCTCAACAACCTACCGACGAACTTAAAGTCAGCTCAGCCAAGCTATGTGTGAAAATGAGGAGTTAATGCCCCGCTGCAAACTGAGGATGCAAAGTGGTTGAGGGTGCCTAAACTGGTGCTTCTGCATCAAAAAAGTGAGGGTGGGGCTCTAGGATTGAGCCATGGGCATTTTAGGTCATTTTTGACCATTTCCAGGAAAATGGGTGCCACAACACCTGCTCTGGCCCAAATTCTGCCCATATTTTGGCTCTCAGGTAGGTTTTAGGTCAAGCCTGATCCTTCGGAGTGAAAAAAAAGGGGGGGCAAATTTTGGTCTGGAGCACTTTGAGCATGGTCACCTGTGCGCACCTGGTAGGCAAAAGTGGTGCGAACAGGGAAACCAGGCAAGCACTGTGTTTGGCCACAACCTGAGTATGAGGACTTGTTTAGCATGCTTTCTAGGTATGCCTGCCGAGTTTGGGGGCCCAGGTGTGCAGGGAGTGGCTCCTGGCGAGCAGTGACAGCTGGGCGTTTGACCGAAAGATGAGGCTCTGGTCAGCCCGCCTGAGCGTGTGCTCACTTGATAGACGCATGATTTTGCACCGTCTGAATGTTTTCGCTCGCTTGAACTTACGTGTTAGGGCTCTGGGGGTGCTCCAGGGGCTAGGCAATCATTTAAATAGGGGTCCGGGGAGCGATTTTCTGGACCCCCGCCCCAGCACCCCGGACCCCCCAGAATGTGCTCCTGAAAAAGTGCCCAGCCATCGCTGCTGGTCAGGTAAGCCCGGGGGGTGCTTCCTGGAGACCCCATTTTGGCAGGGGTTTTGCTTGATTTCTGGCCCCACACCCTGGGCACCCCCCGTCACAAACTGAGTATGCAGAGTTGCTAAGATAGGTCTAGACAAAGGTCCTGCATACTCAGAATCATCTGGTTGCAGTGGGGCATTAACTCAAACCTACTTGGCTGACCTGACTTAAAGTGCACATGCACAAGAAGCACAAGCTTGGCTCTGCCGATACCTCTGGCTACCATTACAATAGCTGGCAGAGGCTCAACCATGCCATACAACCCACTTCCCCAATCACCACTGCCAATATAGAAGCTCACAACCCAACCTGTCAACTTGCTAACAAGGGAATCAGCAACTCCTTCTGGTCTACTCCTAAGTTTACTCGTAAACAACAGATAAATGTAGTCAAATACCGCACAGGGACAGTCTACACACAAAAGCATGCCATTAGATTCATTAGGTCTTCCACCGATGGAAGATGCCCGCTGTGTGATGATGTAGACAGCATTAATCATGTTGTCCTCAGATGTCCAAATCCAACTATGAGTGGTATGCACACCAACAGACACCAAGTTGGCCTTAGCTTCTGTGTTAAAGCCCTTAGCAAAGGCAGGTTTGGCTCATCCCTTATTGGTATGGATGCCTGCTGCAATGAGAGACTCTTGGATCAGGGGATTCAAGTCCCAGAAAACATCTCACGAGCCATTCCAGACTGGGTTTTTCCTAATGGTACCTGGCTCTTCTGCTCGGCACCAGAGCCGCCCTGATGTTATCTTTGTGAGATCTATCCCAGGCAGACAAGCTCACCTTGATCCTTCCAAGATTCCTCCTCAAGACAGAGACATTCACCTTGTTGAACTGAAATTTTGCCCTGACACCAACCCCTACATTACTTTCAAAACTATAGCAAGTCAACATGCTCACACTATAACCAGACTCAAAACCCGCAGCTCAAGGAATCCAAACAGGAACAACAAAGTGACTCTACACATCATCCTGATTGGTGCGGCGGGCACTATTTACAATGAGTACACGATCAAACCTCTTGTCGATTTGGGCCTATCAAAACACAAATTAAAATCCCTAGCTTCCAAGCTGAGCTGTCATGCCATGCAGAGACTAAACACTATCATTAACACCAGACATGCTCTTTGCTTACTGGGGGCTTTGGGGGGGGGGGGGGGGGATCGCTGGGCGCACGGAGATGGATACAAGGAGAAGGAGAGTCCGGGCGTCTTGGGGCATGGCCAGCAACCGCCTGATTCTCATTAGTTCAGTCTCTTTCCCTCTCCTAGGCTAGCTGTAGCTAGTGTACTTTGAGGGACTTTTGGTGAGGCCCTTGCTAGCTTGCTAGTTAAGGGACCTTTCCTTACTAAGCATTAGTAATGCACGCGACCTGTGGCCTGCGTAGACTTTTCTTTTTCTTTTCTTTTCCACATATGTTTCCTAAGAGATCTAGACTCACCTCCAGCCGTCCTGATGCTATACTGATTACTCCCTATAAAGCCAAACCCACTTCTTCTCCTTCTACCTCCTGCTCACACCATCATGCGTTACGCAGCAGACACAACCCCACACTGAGGGCCACAACAGCCAACCGCGTGAGGCAACCCCACCAACTGAATGTAAAGCAGCGGCATGTGCACTTGGTTGAAATCAAGTACTGTGAAGACACGAGACCTGGACAACAGATGGAGGCGGCACAGCGGCAGCATGCAGATCTTTGCAAGAATAAGTGAAAAAGCTGTCGGGTGCTTCCAGTAACCCTCCAGACTCCCATTAGTATTTTCTTTTCTAGCTTCGCGGTGGAGGGGATTCACAGCTCTTCTGAGCCAATGTTTCTCCTTTTCCTTAATTGATGAAGGGAGAGTTTCCTCTGCCCACGTATTTTTTCTTTTCTATTCTTTTAAGCTTCTCTCCAAACACCTTGCAATCTGTACCTCAGGTCTGCACTAAAATCATTCATGGAAACAGCACCTCCTGACCTCACAGCCTGCTCAAAAATTTTAGAACCACGGAAACCTTGGAAGGCTTGAATTAACCACGCTGTCCTTAAGTTGTAATTTCAAATCGGCTTGTACAACACATTATTAGTATGGATGCTGCTGAGATGAGAGACTTGCTCAACAACTGGCCAACCGGTCCATGCACTCATTACAGTGTGCTTCTTCTCTGAATTTAACGCAGTGCTAAAAATACTTTTGATATTGCGCAATGATCGAGGTGCTGCATGGTATATAATTAAGATTAGTAGCCAACTTCCCTTACATATGAAAATTTTCATTTCCCCTCCTTGATCTGAGCCTGCCACTTTTCTTACTTGAATTCCCTGATGTGCTGCATTCTTAATTACCTAACACACATGGCTCTTTCAATACTTACTTGCTCCTTATTCACGCACTTTTCACTACCTGGTTGAAGGCAAAAACCCCATATATATAGTTGAATGTTTCGTATATATATATATAGAGAGAGAGAGAGAGAGAGAGAGATAGAGAGAGAGATATCCATTGTAACCATTAAATACCTCTTTAACAAATTCCTTTAATGTTCTTTGCAATTGAGAACAAAAGCAATTCTCACAGCCAGGTTCTGGAGCCAAGTGCTTCCAGTAACCCTCCTGACCCCCATTAACCCTTTTTGTTTTAAAACTTTGTGGTGGAGGGGACTCACGGCTCTCTGGAGCCAATGTGTCTCCTTTTCCTTAATTGATGTAGGGAGAGTTTCTCTGCCTACGTAGTTTTTTCTTTTTTCTCTTCAAGAGGTGAACAAGTTTCTCTCGAAGTCACCCCTTTTTCAAACTCCTTTTCTTCGCTTCAGCCTAGCAATTATGACTGCGTTTTGACTGATGGCTTCTCTCTTGTAAAACCTGTTTTACTATTTGTCCGCATGAACAGCTAAGTCATTATGTACAGAGCACACAGAATTGCCTCTTTAAGATGTGCCAACAAGTTTAAAGCAGGTCTTAAAACCAAACTCTGGAGCTAGCCGCCCTCCGGGTCCCCATTGTTTTTTCAAAAAGTGGCCTATAGCGCTTCAGGGCCGCGTGCTTCCTTCATAATGTTTGATGTGGGGCCTTGTCCTTGGGCTGCAGCACATTGTTCATCAAGTGTTTGGATTTTAAATCTGATCCAACAACTTTTAAGCCTTCAAAAATAATGTACCTTGTGCTTTTACAAACACCAGACCGCAACAAACATGATATTCTTATCTTTTCTTTTGTAGCGGTGTGAGAGAAAAGGTGTACTCAAGATGCTTCAATGAGGTTTCCCAGACGACATATATTGTTACATCATCCCAGTTCAAGTTTCGTGACTTTCCCGCCTATGCTATACGCTGGTAGGCTCCTAATGGTGAGCTCCTAGTGAGTTTGATAATGTGAGCACCAAAAATCGTCAAGGCACTGCCTATACAATGAATCAGGAATGTCCGAAGAAGCACCACTGTTCACCATAAATCAGGAATGATTGAAAAGCACCTTTCATAATTGCTCACCGTTGTTCACCTCAACTGGAAATAAAAAAGCACTCAGTGTGATGCGGTAGCAAAATGCTTGTTTTTCAGCAAGAATGGCATGGCGTGTGCTAGAAATACAGTTTCTTTTTTTGTCTTTTCTGGAAGTACTGAAAAGCTCACACATCAAAGCAAACAAGGCGCATGTGATAAGCCATTCTGATTGGAGGTCAACACGCTTGTGCTCAGAGCGCCACACAGAATTTGGACATCAATGAAACATGCACCCAGCAAATATAAAACAATTGGTTCACTGTTGCCACAACAGAGCAGGTGCAGCACCACTGCGCAAGGACGAAGCAAAAAGCATCACTGGCAGCATCTGATGGTGCACTCTGGCGGCTTACTGCAGCCACCTCGCAAATCTGCGGACACAGCTTTCTATAGCTGAAGCTCATCGCTAACTCCAGCTGCAAGGTCTTAGCAAGGTCAAGGTCTGTAAATAAAAAAAAGTACACTTGTTACATGGAACACACACGTGCACACACATATGCAAGGTTGATCCAAAAAGAAGCCTCTGAGCCCTAAGCTGCCAGCAAGAAGGCAAGGAACTCAATCATTGTGCTTTTTCCTTCCCTGCCTTGCCGACAGACCTCTTAACTTGAGAGTATGCAAACACTCCCAGCAAGGCAATTGCAGTACCTGCAAAGCAAGATCAAAAGCAAAGCAAATTTGAGGCATTTAGACGTCCAAGTGGGGTCAGTAGCAGGCAAAGGTGTTTCCTGACGAAATTACCATGCCCTACGCATGCAAACTTCCTACTTGTCGGATGCTCTGTTGCATACACCCAAGGCTGTGCTCTTCACCAGAGCCATAGCCTGCCTTGAAGGGCAGGTATATCATAGTGGAAATTCTGTTCTTTCATTAATGCACGCAGCCTAACGACACGTAGACTTCTAATGGTTTTATTATCCTGTCTTGCAAGCTGCGCACAGCGCAACACATCATAGATTGATGTTGACTAGAAATGCCTGGAAAATAAAAGGAGAGGAAAAACTGAATGTGCAATGGAAAAATTCCCCACGTCATTTAAGGAAAGAGGGTACCTAGGGCCGAGGCACTTGAATGCCTAAAAGATTCTATTTTTGTTTCAGTCACACAGTTGGCAGGCAGCTTGATCGCCTCAATTATCAAGCAGCTGATTCAGCAACACATAGCAGCATTCTCAAACTGCTGCTTACATCTGTCCTGAGGGAATGGAAGAAAAGTATGCTGAATGGAAGAAAAGTATGCTGAATGTGTGCGCACTTCTGCCAACCTTGCTTATAATAAAATAAACCATAACAGTCGGCAAATAGTGCCACAGAGCCAGTGCAGGCTTCCCTTATACTACTGACTCTGTACAGGTTGTTGTATAGATTGCAAACTAACCATTGGAGTTATGTTTGGGCATGGAGTCCCGCATACCTCTCTTTGCTCCTTCTGCTCTTTTTCCCATCTAACGGTGAGGCCCTAGCTAGCTCGCTAGTAGGTGAACCTCAATGCACGCAGCCGGACCTGGCGTGCAAAACCTTTCCTTCTCTTTCTATTCTTGCTTTTCTTGCCATCTTTCCTGTTTATAATATTCCATTCATACCCCTCTACACTTCCTTCTCTCAATTGTCATCCTGTCTGTCCTGTCTATGCAATGCCACTCACCAAGAGCGTTTTGCAGGGGCATTGGGTTCCTGAAGACCAGCACGCTTGCAACAATCACGGCCACTCGTTTCACACAATTGCCGATTGAGTGCGTCACTGGAGAGACTCGCTGTAAAATCATGTAGCTGACCTGCAAGCATGCAGACGTGCATGCTGTGCGTGTGTGTGTGTGTGTGTGCGCGCGTGAGTGCGTTTGTGTATGTGTGTGTTTGAGTGTGTGCACGTGTGTGTGTGTGTGTGTGTGTGTTTGAGTGCGTGCGTGCGTGTGTGCGTGCGTGTGTTTGTGCGCGTGTATGCCAGGATTTTTTCCATATGCAAACTCTGAACATGTCTCATTTATAGCACACTCTCAACCTTTTTACTTGACAATCTGACCCAAGCAAAATAAGGAAAAATGTGGTGCATGTTGAGGCTTTTGTGTCTGTATTTGACGAAGAATGGAACGTCTTTATCAGAACTCAGGAGACCCTGGCACATTTGAAATGCTGGAATTGCCTGATAGCACAGCATCTTTAAACAATTCAAATGACTTGTAACAAAGGCACCAATGCTCTGATGCAAACATTGCTTCATTCCATGCAAAACTACTACCTGGTATAGCACATTTACACAATCTCACGTCATTCAGCACAGGTTTGTCCAGTCCACATGAAAAAGCAGCAAAGGCATCACATAACACAAAGGCAAGCCTCCTCTTTCAAAGAAACCAAACACCCCGAAAGGTTTTTCTTTTGCTCCCATCTATCTAAGGACAGGCCTTTGGCAATCTACCTGCGGATGTGCCCCTCAATTGTAACTAAGCAAGTGGACTTGTGCCACATGTAGGGCTTACTACTTTTGCACTGGCATATCGCTGACCTGTTGATACAAGTGGAACAACACTCCCGACAAGATGACTCCTTGGATGATCCCATAAGGCTCGGTGATTCCCTGTGTGTGTACGTGTGTGTGTGTGTGTGTGTGTGTGTGTGTGTGTGTGTGTGTGTGTGTGTGTGTGTGTGCACGCGCACGTGTGTGTACGTGTGTGTGTACGTGTGTGTGCGTGAATGCGTGTGTGCGTGCGCCTGTGTGTGCACTCCGTGCATGGGCAATGGTAGCAATATCTCAAAGAGTGCGTAATACCAGGGTGAAAGAGCAATGCACAAAATAGCATGTTTGCATTCACGATGGGTGGACCACACCCATAGCTTTTTCACCCTGGCGTTCATTTGCTTAAGCTTACTTGCATAAGTTAATTTGTACATGTGGGCATGTTTGCTGTGGGACAAACTGTGGGCACACAAATCCACTGTAGGAACTGAGTTCCTGCTGACATTATGCTCTCATGTGCTCTTTCAGGGCTCGCTCCATCTATGCACTCCCCTTTGCGGTGGGCATGCTTGAGCGCATGTGTGTGTGTGTGCGCGTTTGTGTGTGTATGTGTACTCGCCTTCCCTTTGATCTCAACAAATGAGATGAACGAGGGCTTGAACATCTGCCTACCCTTTGCACTTGCTAAGGAGCAGAAGGTGCACTAGTACAGCACCCCTCACCCCCAACACACACACACACACACAGCTCACACAAGCATGCTTGCCATGCTTGCCACCTCACACACTTTATTGCAAATAAAACAAATCTATGCTGATTCAGCCACATCAGCAGAACAACTGATGCGGCCTGCCCAAAACAATTACAGGCCTATCTTGTGGGCACCGCTTGTTCCCAGAACACGCCGAGGTCATCTGTCCTAGCAATTGAACCAACGTCATGCCTGGTTAAGATGTGTGAATTCTTGCACTCACAAACCAAACAGTCTGCGCTAACAGGCACATACAGACAAGTACAAGAAATGGACAGTTTGGTGTTAATACAAAGCATATGCACACAGTATCATTTACCATATAGTTTACACGCAGTATGGTATTCCCTGTACAGGGAGTAGAAAGAAGCCAGTGAGCGGCATGCCCAAAACCCTGAGAGGCATGAGCCACCACATGCACACATTTGCAATGTGTGCTCAGGTATAGCTGCAGGCACACTTTTGCAGTATGTGCTCAGATAGCCACAGGTACAATTCTGGAATATAAGCACAGATCGCCATAAAGGACAGAATGAGCATGCCTACCATCCTAACACACATGAGCTCCAAACTGCTCAAGCACAGTGAGTCAAGAAAAAGAGCACAGAAAGTGGTCGTACAAAAGCAGCATACTCATTTAGTTTTTCCATTTTCCAATACGGCTGCCGTCAATAAAGCGCGCGCACCATGTCCAGCATCCTGGCAGGCGTGAGCCGCCACCCTTCCACAACCAGCGTCACTGGCAGCAGTAGGGCAGCAGACAGCAATGTAATGATGCTGAACAAGTTGAAGTTGTCCAGCTGCACTGGCTGCTCGCCGTCGACGGGTGGGGCCTTGGCCATGAGCTTCTTGGAGAACACGTTGCGGGACTGGAAGGTGAGGTTGGAGCCCATGGCGGACAAGAAGCCGCGCCAATTGAAGGTCGCCTGCATGTTCGATGGCCATGAGCGTCTTAGAGAAGGCATTGCAGGACTGGTAGGTGAGGTTGGAGTCCCTGGCGAGCAGGCAACTGCGTAAGCTGAAGGTCACCTGGGTGTTGAAGAGTGCATGTGCAGTATGGGGGAAGAAAGTGGAGGAGTGAGGGGCAGACGTTGTGAGTACAGTGCACGGGGAGCGACGAGGTGGAGCTCATGAGGGAAGGGCACCGCACTGTTTTTTAGCGGAGGTTCTGAGTGCGCGTATTCCCGCGTATGAGCTCCTCTAAAAGTTGAGGTTAATATAGTGGGAGGTCCATTCAAATGCTGCCTGTGTGCAGGGTCATGCCGGAAATGCAGAGGTGTGCACCAACATCTGTGGGCTGGGATTTGGTCGAACGCTTCCTTTTTAAAAATTCCTGCAGCAAATCCTGCAGCAAAAAGAAACCCTCCCGTGCCGTGCATTGTCCCCTGATTGATAGCTACTATACCTCTGGGCAAGCGGAACCCGCCTGGACTCGTGATCTGCGGAACCTGCCTTAACCCATGAAATCACCATTTGACCATAAATCTTTCCTAAAGTTTGTGCTCACACTCCCAGCCTTTGAGCCGGGATGGGATAGAAATTTTGAGGAACAAATTCTCCAACCAGCAGCCCATGAAACCAAGAGAAAAAGAAGGCTAGACAATTGAACAGATCACCAGCAATTGAACAGTTGTCAGTTAGGACTTGACAAGGAAATTTCATTGGCTGTGACTTTCTAATGCATTTCTCTCATTTTTTTATCTATCTGTGTTTTTGCCATGATGGTGCAGCAACCTGACAGAGATGTAGAAAGAAGGGGTCTGTCCACATGTACCCGTTTACATTTTGAGAACGTGCTTGACCCAGCTTATTCAGAAAAAAGCACTGCAGCCAACCACTCTCCCTTCAAGCAAACAGGGCAAAAACAATGGGTCTCATACACCCCAGATCTCTATTCGAACAGAGCAAGCAAAGTGGGTCCCGAAAACCCCAGGCCTCCTCCACGGAGGCCATAGTTGCACTTTCACAAACCAAGATTTGATAAAGGAACTCATGAACAATCAATAAACCAACACAGCACCAACCTCGCTCATGGATGCCATAGCCACACCCCCCATGATGGGCAGTAGGGTCGCCACAACCAAGGGGTGGGGCTGCTCGCCCAGGAACAGAGCGCTCAAAGCCACGCTGAAGGCAGGTTCCATGGCCTGCAAGCACGCAAGCATTGTTCAACTATACAATTATCATCCATCGTCAATGCTGTAAACTCTGTGTACTGCACGTCTTTTGCACAGCATATGTCATAATTTTACACCCGTTGTTTCTTCGACCAAAAAGCAGCTGAAGTGCAAAGGAGTACATCTCTGACTTGATCCTAACCTTCTCCTGTTTATAAATGGACATCTTTGGGAGTTTAACACGTCTCTTTAGAAAGGCTAGGGGGAGCATCACATCTTGCAAGAAGGGAAGATGTCGACCCCTGTGACCTTGGCAATATGATTAATATGACCAAGTATGGGAGGAAATGCAGGAAGGAGCATATCTTGCAATAAATAGAGGCTAGTCAGGCTCCTCTGACACGCTTTGCCTAAGTTGGGACGAAGGCCTCACTGGAACACACATGCCATGCTTTGCATACACACCTTGACGATGAGGAGCAAGACCTTCATTGTCGCATCGTTACTATTGCGCGAGCCTCCTGGCTCACCTTAATTGTGTGCGTGAAAGAAACTGCGACTGCACCGAGGCTGACATTGGTCAGCAGATTTCCAAGTGTGTGTACCATCGCCAGGGGGAGTACACTAATGATCTGCAGGAGGAGCAAAATTGCGCAGAGGCATGGTGAGTGTTGGTATTACACTTACCGTAGTGACATGCGTGCATTGTGCACTCCATAGACAAAATGTGAGATTTTGCAGGATCAATTTGATTGGCGAATGTCAAAATGCAAAATGGACACAATACAGCGGTAAGCAACGACTCTTTTGCCCATGGACCTCAGCTGTGCATGATCGTGCATGAGAGTCGCGAACGGCATCCCCCAATGAACCACCCAAGCAATGCTTCAAACAATGACACCAAAAATATTATTTGACTTCTGGAATAGGAAGCAGGCATTCTCTGAGCAGGAGCTGCATGCAACTCATGCGCTGCTCCACAGTTTCAAACTCCAACTCGGACGACTTAAAACAGCTCATTCCGACTGCTTGCGCAACATCAGGAAACTTGCTTCAAGCCTCGTTGCTCATGCGCTTTGTCCATGCCTCATCATTCTGCAGATCTGAAGTCATCTATGAGGAAAGGTGAGGGCTCGGAAAAAATATGCATTCTCACCTGCAAGTCCCCTCCCAATTCCTTAGGGCCATACTTCATACTCATTCCTATAAAACACTGCACAAACTATTCACATCAACATCTGCACACGCCCTCCTAAGCCTTGGGGCCATTTTTTTTGCCTGTTCCCCTAAAACATATCACAAATAATTTGGATCTAATTTCCCACATGCACCCTGGAAGGCATTCATTTTTGAGTTGCGTGCATTTTGGCACTTCATATAGAAAACAAGCACACCACGATGTCCACTACAGTACAGTACCCACAAACCGGCTGGACAGCAGTGGGTATAAGCACAAGTTTTACAAAACAAACTGTGCTCCTTGTGAGCCAGAAATAATTGCATATTCAGATTGAAAACAAGCATGCCATATCAAAAAAATGCAACAAGAAAAATCGAGGAATTTGCAAGAGGCTCATTGGACTGCTACAAAGCCAGCCTGAAACACCTTCAGACATCCCATCAGCGTCTTCTATTCTTACCGTGCTTTTGTTCACTGTTGGGCGCT